>JAYMTA010000002.1:170000-301941 GCA_036897625.1 Pelargonium cotyledonis
GTCGTGTGATCAGGAGCACAGCTAATGCGTGAAACACTCCGCCTGGGGAGTAGAGTCGCAAGGCTGAAACTCAAAGGAATTGACGGGGGCCCGTATAAGCGGTGGAGCATGTGGTTTAATTCGATACAACGCGAAAGATCTTACCAGCCTTTGAATATGAGACATCGAGGAGCCCAGGTATCTTAGGAAAACCTGGTTGAGGAAGATAGGGGGGTCTGCATTTAACCGTGGGATCCCAGCGACTCAACTTAAAAAAGGCCGGGAAGGTGCCTGGTAAAATAGGCACGTTTTCGGTGAGTCCGCTTTCGTACAGGTGTTGCATGGCTGTCGTCAGTCCGTGTCGTGAGATGTCGGGTCAATTCCTATAACGGGCGCAACCCTCGTCCTTGTGTTGCTGAGATAGAACCTAAGGATCAAGGCCTCCAGAATCTGAGTGAGTGGTCAGACTGAAGTGTTCCCGCTTAGTATACCACACAGATTCCGAGTGGGGGCTTCCCCTTTTTGTTTAGAAGGCGTACCTGACTCACAAGAGACAGCCGCTTATATGGTGTAGGAAGGTGGGGATGACGTCAAGTCCGCATGGTCCTTAAAGGCTGGGCCACACATGTGCTACAATGGCAATTACAATTGGATGCGAAGCTAGAAAGAGCATCGCTAATCCACAAAGATTGTCTGAGTTCGGATTCTTATCTGTAATTCGGAAAGATGAAGTAGGAATCGCTAGTAATCGCGGATGAGTATGCCGCGGTGAACTTAGAACCGGGCTTTGTACACACCGCCCGTCACACCCTGGGAATTGGTTTCGCCCGAAGCATCATAAGGAGGATTGCCCATGACTCGCTTCTGGGTTAGTTGCACAGAGCACTCGTTGGTGGTTTTTGTTGGATACCACGGTGGGGTCTCTGACTGGGGTGAAGTCGTAACAAGGTAGCCGTAGGGGAACCTGTGGCTGGATTGAATCAAGATCAAACATCTTGCGTACCTGTTGTTTATAGGGATGGGAGGGCCCGTGGGCTTTCTTTCGACGTGCTGATACCCGATTCCACCGGATCTCGATCTGTGACCTCGTCGTCTACCATATGTACTGAGAATTCTCGGGAGACATGGTTCCACAAACAAGAGAAACTTGCCTCCTCATTTTCTTCGGATCCAAGCCAACCCTCTTCTCTTCGTTCAGCCAGGTAAACCCTCCCTCTTCACTTTGTTCAGAGCCATAAATTCCTCCTCACTAAGCTTGCCAGCGGAACTTCTCTAGAGCTAGAAGTTGGCCTCGTGAAGCGGAAATCGTTGGAGCATGTCCTAAAAGAACTGGAGGTGTAACCAAGTATCCTTATTAGCACGCCGGCTTCTCGCGCTGAAGTTTGTCTTCTGTTACTACATTTACAAGGCAAGATTGATCTTGGATCAAAGCAGCTCGAACCACCGACCCAAGGTATGAAATTCAGGAAAGGCTCACAAGCACATGGGTAATGTTCAATGACGGGGATTGCTAGTTCGTATTAGTGTAGTGGAATAATTAGGAGCCATTAATTGTTTGAGTTTCTTCAAGATAAATCCCAACTCTTCACTTCGTTCAGCCAACATCAATCTTCCTCTTCTCTTGGTTCAGAGCTATACTAACCTTTTCTCCTCTTTCTTTGGGATTTGATAGCCTGAGAGCCTTTAATTGACAATTTTCTACTATAATAGAAGAGAGTACCTTTTCTACTAGGCAGGGTTTCTTCATAAATAGAATAGTAACAAATTGACAAGGTTTTCAACTAGAGTCCCTTTTCCACTAGTACTACCTTTTCCACTAATGAATAGAGTTCCTTTTGAGTTTGGTTTGATTGTATTTTCTTTCAATCTCTCAATTTCTAGGACTCTTATCCGCGGTCTCTACTTGGGGTTTTGAACTGCTTGCGTGGATAAAGTGCACAAGAAAATTTGACTTTCAATTTAAGGAATTTCGGGTAGTTGTAGTTGGTTTCTCGTAAGTAGCTTAGTTAGAAAGTTCAGTATTAGTCTTATGTTCCCAGTCATATATGACGTGGTTTCTAGTTTGGGGATAAACACATTAGGTGTGAGCAAGGGGGCTCTCAGTACTTCTTTACGAACCCTCGGTAAAGTCTAGGAAAGAGTCTCTAAAATAGGGGAAAGATATCCCTGCTTAGTTGCGCTTGTGCCTTAATTCTAGCTCTCAGTTCCTTTCCCAGTTCTCTCCCTCTCACTCATCAATGAACAAAACTCAATTGTGTCTATATCGGCAGTAAGTAATTCGAGCTGCTGTAGAATTGGATACGAAAACAAAGAGTTTCCAATTGAAAACAGACTGAATGAAGGCTAAGGCTTTTTTTTCGCTGTAGAATTTCTTAGGGGATTTTTCTACAAAGTTGCGTCAAAGGGCCCTAAAAAGTGTCAAGCTTTGTTTTTCAGTCTCTTTTCTTGAAAGGCATCCCTTTCACTTGCCTACACTTGCACCTTCTTTAGGCAACATATGTTAGTTGGACTTACAGTTTCTTCAACTATCTTCCTAAGATCTAATACACCTTCCAAGAAAACTTGCCTAACCATCCATGTGAAATTCCTGTGACAGTCGAATGCCAATACATTACAGTACTTGCATTGGACTTAGGAATAAGTGGTTAGTACCTTTCCTTTAAGTCCTCTTATTAGATCTTCCTAACTATCGCTAGCATTCAATGGGGGAGGGGAGGATTTTTGCCCATGTCTTCTTGCCTCTCTATTAGAAATTCTTAGGACTCTACTCTCCTAGCTAGCCTTCGACTTCACTTTCTTTAGGTTTCTGTTTCAGGATCTTAATTCTTCCTAGAGTACGCAGTGTTTCATTAGGGACACTGTCTAGGCTTGCTATTGGCCAGCTTAGTACACCTTCTCTCTAACTATTACATTAGGAAGAAGAAAAACTCTAAAGCAAGGAAGAGGTTGGGTTTCTAAGTCCTTCTTCTAAAAAAGCATGATAGAAAATGAACACCTAATACAAACCTAAGGAGAGAAAATTGGAGAGAGACATTTGGGAGAGGACTCTTTTTAGGATAGGATGGCAAGTGTTAGCTTGTCTTTGTCTTTAACCATCAGCTCTCAAAGGGACTCTGTCAATAGTCTAAGAGTCGTTTTCCTAAGACAAGTTCTGTATCAGCTATTCTGTCAGCTAGGCATTGACCTCTGTATTTTGAGAAGGGTTGAGTCTCTTCCATTGGACATTAGCAAAGAATCTGAGGGTTTCCTCTACCAAGTATAGGTTTGAGCTTAGTAATCGGATTAGGAATTCTGTCTCTGTAGTCTGTAGTTAGCCAGTTCTCAAACAAGTAGTTAAGACAAGAGGTTCTCAAGTAAGGGTTTCCACTGTGTCAGCTTATGGGATTTGTTATGAACTACTTGTATTGCAGTCATAAGGGAAGGAGATCTCCGTATTGGCTTGGGAATTACCTCAGTATCGGGTTATGGGACTGTTATGATCAGCCCTAGTGTTAGCTTATGTCAGGGTTTAGGCATTCCCATGTGTTACCTATTCTCAACAAACTAGCGTTTGCCTCTGTATTAGCATGGGTTTAGTATTGGAATCAGGTATTTAGCTTATGAACTTCCTTAGTGTCAGCTAGGTACGAAGTCTTAGCTTATGGGCTGTTAGGGACTTCCTTTCATGTGTATGTCCTCGTGTATGTGTACAAGGTGAGTGTATGTACGTACAAGATAAGTATAAGCATTCCAGTAAGGGATTTCACTCAAGCAAGATGTTTCAAGTAAGCGGGATTCCTTCTGTATTAACCAGTTGTCAGCTTGGGATTAGAACCAGGATGAATTTCCCACAGTGTTAGCTATTCTGTCAGTAAGGGGATTCCCTAGACACGTACAGGCTTTAGCTTAGGCAAGATTGATCTTGGAATTAATCAATTAGCTTAGGAATTGGCTTATGGACTGTTGGTAATTGACCTTGTTTAGACCCTCAAGCAAGAACAACTAGGAATAACAAGAGAAATCTTGCCTTACCGTAGAATTCTTATATCTTCCTAATACTGAGCACTCCTTCAACATTGTTTAGGCCTGCTTGCTTTCATTCCATCAACAACTGTCAACTCAACCCTTGATTAACAACTGAGGAATGATTAGGCAAGCTTAGCTTGGTATCCGGAGGTTTCAATATATTCTATATTGCCTAATAGAGAAACTGAGGTATTCAATTACAGGGTTTCTCTAACATTCTATCTTTAACATTAGGCAGTTAATATTGACTTACAGTATAAAGATTCTTACTTCCTAATTAAATAAGAACTCAATAACTGTCAACTGCTTGCATTCAATCAATACTGGCTAGCTGCTACACCGAGCCTTAGACATCCCTTCTTCAACTCTATCTACTATATTAGGAAGACGTAATAAATAGACTGACAGATTTCTTATTAATTCCTCCTAACAACCAACTTAAATGAATACACTTGCTCTTGATCGAATTCCTACTATATGCATTAGGCAAGCTTAGCTTGGTTTCCGGAGGTTGAATTAGTATATATTCCTAATGTTAAAGACAGCTTGCTTTAGCTAACAACTGAGGCAAGTTTACTTGCATCCATTAGCATCGCATGGACAGTACCGTACTTGCATTCAACTGCCTTCTTCCTTCGACAGCGTTGGTTGGTTCCTACTTTCACTTGCTGTAGATGGATTAGCATTCGACTCCACTTGCATTCAACAGTCAACTTCCCTCCAGTCTCTGAACCGGCTAACAGAGATTAGAGATACAGCTTGCTATTGGACTGACGGCTTAGTACACCAGACTGGCTTTCACTCGCTATTGACCTTCGAGTGCTAGGAAGAGGACTGTTCCGATAGTGCTTAAGATAGCTATTTAGGAAGTTGTAATAAGGATTCCGGAGGTACAATTCTTATCTCTTCCTAATGTTCCTTCTTAGTAAAGAGTTAGCACAGGCTGGCTTAGATTGACCTTCGACTGCAACTCCTCGCTTGGCAGGCTTTCTTTCAATTAGATGGTTTAGGTATATATACTCAGTTTCCTTTCAGTAGAATTAGTAGTTATTCCTAACAACTTTAATGAATACACTAGCTAGGAATTGATAGACCTTCTTTGCGATCATTCTACTATATGCATTAGGAAGAATGTTGAAATTGACTTACCAACATATAAATATGTTGCCTAAGTGAACAGGGGTTTCATACACTTTTTATTCTTTTTACTATAAAGCTGCCCTACTTTTTTGAAAAACAAGGACCGATCCTATAAAGAAAATGCACTTTATACAAATTACGTAGGTGAAATTTGAACATGAAATTTAGGATCTTATACTAGTGAAAGCCCCATTTTGAATGCCTTTTAGTCGAAAAAACTAGGATCGCTATATATGGTAAATCAAGAAACCGGATTTCAGTAAAGGAATTGATCAGAAAATAAGAATTTTTAGGATCGCCTTATATGCAAAAGTAATAAAAAAAGTACCTAAATGGACAGGATTCACCTTCTCCATCGACAGAACTGTACCGAATGAAGGATTGGCTTACACCATCGACAGTTATTCTCCTTGGTTCAGATGGACTGTTACAAGAGATACAGCTTTCAAGGTTCCTAGGTTCCATCAGCAGCACTTTCAATACAGGCAAGCTACACCTTCTTAGGCAAACTGCACTAGCTAGCATTCATTCTTTATTAGGCAATATATGTTAATATATTGTGTCAGGTTTCTTATTATCTATACCTAAGACCTTCTTTCACTCCTTTTCCTTCAATCCCAACCATCTCTTTCGCCTCCCTTGACTTCGACAGCCTTTCACTTCTATCGACTGAAACACCTAAGTTCATTCCCCATTGCTTTATCCCGATTCCGGTTCCTTGCTTTACAACTGAAACACAATCCATGAAACACTTCCTAGAAACACTCTATATTGCTTTATTGCTACTGAAACACCTAGGTTCAATTCCTCACCTTATTCCGATTCGATAGTCTCTGTTAGTTTGAGTACCATTACCTTTTATTTGGATTCAGGTTAAGATCTACACTTCATTCTGATGTCAGCTTGATTCGCTAGAGATTTGACCTCTGTGAGCCCTAGTAATTCACCTTCGTATGTATGTGTACAAGGTTTTCAGTAAGGGGATTTCACTCAGTATTAGCTTAGGATCATGTAAGGGATTCCCTAAGACAAGCCAAACTCTTTCCAGTTTCACTCTGTCTCTTCGGTCTCTGTCGGCTTTAGTCATTACCAAATAGGATATTGGCATATGTTAGCATGCTCTTGGACTATTGACAGAGGAACTTCCCAAGGGGATCTCCCTCAGTATTAGTATTAGCTTGGGGAATTAGATTAGGAGTAGTCTAGTTATTAGTCTGGCATTTGGAATTAGGGATTAGCTTACTAACTAGTTAATGAACTTAGGTTAGGATAGTTAATCAGCTCTAGTTAATTGGCTTAGTAATTGGTTTAGTAATTGCACCATGTTGAACTCTACTTGGTAAAGGGATTCCCATGTGTACGTGTATTCGTGTATGTGTGTACAACAAGTGAAAGAGGTTCTCCAGTAAGAGCTTCCTCTACCAAGTATAGGTATTTCCCAGGGTTTATCTCCTCAGTAGTTAGCAAGTATTCCCCTAAGACAAGTAAGCTTTTCCTGTAGTTACCCACTCTCAATCAAGCTAGGTATTTCCCTCAGTATTGACAGGAATCCGGCCCTATAGCATCCTTTAGAAAGAATCTTGAGTTTCCTGTATGGGAATTTCCACCTGTGTTAGCCTTAGGGATTAGTATTTGGAATTAGGCTTTCCTCAGTAATTGACCTCTCTGTAGTCAGCTTGTGGACTGCTAGGGCTATGTGTATATGTGTTCGTATGTATGTGTATATGTGCATGTGTACAAGACAAGTAAGAGACTCTAGCTTAGTAAATCCCCATCCGTAGTTAGCCATTCTCGAGTAAGGGATTTCACTAAGACATGTAAGAGACTTTCCCAGTAGTCATTATCCTTCTGTAGTCTCCAGCAAATCTTCCTTTCCGTATTAACCTGTTGTCGGCTAGGGATTCCTTAAGACAAGTATAGGCTTTCCTGTAAGGGTATTGACTCTGTATTACCTATTCCGCGAGTAAGGGTATCCTTAAGACAAGATGGACTTTCAAGTTCTGATCTTAGGCTATTAACTGTGGATGAGGAACAATACACTCTCAAGAGTCGGTTTAGGAGCTTATGAACTACCAAGAAAGGGATTTACCTCAGTATTGGCTTATGGGTTTAGGTATTTGAGTTTAGGAATTCTCCACATTAGCCTGTTCACAAGTAAGGTTTCCTCAACCAAGTATAGGCTTTAGCTTATGAACTTCCCAGTTTAGATAGGAATTCCTTTACTGTCAGCTATTCAACAAGTAATTCTCCTCTGTGAACTTAGGAAGACGTATTTGGAATTAGGGATTACCTTGTTGAACTCCCGGGAATTGAGATAAGGAACTACTTGTATTGCTGCCAAGCAAACTGTTCTCTGTATGGGATTTCACCTCTGTTAGCTTGGGGAGTTAGTCTTTGGAATATCTACTTAGGCAAGCAACGCTTGGTTTCCTACGGATGAATATTATATCCTCCTAACTAACTTAAATACAGATTAGGCAACATATGTTAATATGTTGGACTGTAAGTACTCTTATTATCTATTCCTAATACCACCTTTCACTGGCTTTCAACTCTCAACATCTTCCTTAACAACTCTACTATATGCATTAGGTTGAAATATACTTACAGTACAATTCAACTATCTTCCTAAGAATTAATACACTTGCTTGGTACCATCGACTTCATAGCAACACACGCATTCAATCAATAGCCAGCTTTCAACAGCAACAACTGTCAATTTCACTATCTTTCACAGGCTAACCAACCATCCACTGTCATTGACCAACTCTCGACTGCTAGGAATTAAGACTCCTTCTTTTCCTTGAGGCAATTTGACTAAATTGACCTTAGGTTTCAATATATTCTATATTGCCTAACAAGAAATTAATGAATACAGATTAGGCAACATATGTTAATATGTTGGACTGTAAGTATTCTTATTAACTCTTCCTAACCTACTAAATACACTTGCTCATGAAAGACTGCTTGATCGAATTCCAACAGTCAACCTCTTTCATTAACAACACTGTCTTGATGGTTTAGGAATTCTTAATAAACAGTCTGAAAGTTAACATATTCTTACTTCCTAATTAAATAAGAACTCAACCGCTAACAAGATGCTTTCCCTCAATCAAGAACAAGCTCTCAGTTTCCATTAGCTGTGTTCACCCTCGACATTAACAACCTTCTCCTAACCTTCAACAGCTAACAAGAAGATTAGGAATAAGAAACTGACTGAAAGTACAATATATTCTATATTGCCTAATTGAGTACACTTTCAAGTCAACTGCTTGCTATTGGCATTCCTTCTTTGCTGACAGCTTAGATAGTCAACTTCTTTCATTAGGAATAAGTAAGAAACTGACTCTAAGGATATATATTATCTATTCCTAATTGAACTAAGACTCCTTCTTTGCTAGCAACTCTGTCCTTCATAGCTGCACAGTCAGTCAATTGCTCGCTTTCAACTTCCATCTATCACTTTCCTTCAACTGCATTCACCGTCGACTGCTAGGTAAACTGAGGAAGACTGAATACACTATCTATCGACTGTACCTATAGCTTTCCCTTCAATACAGGCTAGATGAGTTAATAAACTTCCTACGGTTGAACAATATTATTGCCTAATTGAAGAAGAACTCAAACCTAGGTACACAGTCTCTTCCTAGCTTGCATTCGGGAAGGGAACACAATGGAAGAGTAGAGTATCCTGCTTTCGGATTGAATCTCAGTCTCTGGCCTTGCTTTCTCCAGCTCTTACAGTCAATCAGGTCAAGAATTCCAGGGTTTCAGAGTCAAAGTCCCACTTAACGTTTTAGCTTTAGGAAGGTGATTAAAATGAAGTAAACAAATTAACACAAGGAGCCGACTCTTGCTCTCTTTATCTAATAGGAAGAAATGCAATCTTAAAAGCTAAGAATAGGTTTTCCTGCTTAGAGTAAAGGTAGAGTTCTCGGTTAAGTAAGTAATAAGTAATGTTGGTTTTTACTGAACAAGGTAGAATGAAACTGAGCGTAACTAAGTCAGGACGGATGTCCCTTAGAATCTTTTTGAGAAGCTATTACAGGTAATACAAATACAAGGGCGCACATTCAAGTTTTCTTGTTTTTGCTATATAGCGGACAGAAAAAAATGTTGAATTGATAGCCCCTCCTTAGCTAAAAAGGTGTTCTTTTCTCGTAGGTGAAAATTGAACACACAAAATCCAGCATTTCCCTACGCAAGGAGTCAATTTCCAACCTCTTTTATGAGAAAAAGTACGTTTTCTATAGCTGCAAAATCTCATGAATGACTTTTCCCTAAGGGAAAAAGATGAAACTTTCTATTTTGCATAGCTGTCAAATCAATGCATTTTGTACATTCCAAGACAAGCTTCCCTACTTTCACTGGATACTATAAAACAAGCAGAACATCAAGAAAGACAGACTTTCGCTTTCACTTTACTCCATTTGAGAAGAAAGCTACAAACTAAACTTTCACTTGAGTTCAGAACTAAGAAACAATACAAAGAAAAAAGAAGTACTGAATCCATCTTACAAAGAAAGAAGAAGCGGGAGCGATCGGATTTGAACCGATTGATTTGACTAGAGGACCTATAAACTGCCTACCTAAAGCCGCTCCCTTTCATTTTCTCGCCCAAACTCTTCGATTCAAGCGAAGGGAATAAAGCGTAGGACTTCACCTAAATAGGATAATCCTCGCACTAAAGACCCACTAAAAAGTCGACTCTGAAATCCAGCTAGAAAACTAAAGAGTAGATCACGCTCTGCACTCCTTTCCTCGGAAGAAATGGCATTTGAACTTTTACCTGCGGATTCCACTCTCCGGTGCTTTACCACTCGAAATAAAGTAAGAAAATAAGAATAGGAATCAAACCTGAAATAGAAAAATAGTAAAAGGGAATTGGAAAGAGCAAGCTAAAGTTTCCCTCAATCAGAACTTTCTCAGTCTCATTCTGTTGATAGCTATCCAGTGTACTTGACTAGATTATGCATCTTCTAAGAGTCTAATTACGAGCAGACTTTAACCAATGACTTGAGATTCCAACAACCAGTGATCTACCAACTGAATAGAAATGCTTGACTATACTCCAAAGAACATACCTGCTCACTTTACGTATTACTACATTGGAAAGGATGAGCTCAATCTATTTGTATCTAAGTCATTCAAAATACCAACTCCGACCTTATTCCATACTTCTTCCTCAATTGTCGACCTTCCCTTGAGAGCTTGACTTCTCTTCTGAGCTTTCTTAGTCTTAGCAGCTAGACCTGTACTCTTTATTTGACCTTTCTTTGGATTGTCTTTGTTCCTATATGATGGGATACCTCAAAGCTAGATTCTTAGTCTGGATCTTACTCATAGCTTTCTTACTCATAACTAGACCTCTTCTCTTTCTCAACTGCTATTACTTTAAGATAAGACTCGAAAAACTCCCCCTTGCTCCTAATAAAAAGACCTTAGAACTCAACATTCTTTTTAAACTAACCTAACAACAGAGAATTCCTTCCATAGAGACTTAGAGGGAAAAAATCCTCTCTTTCTTACTTACGAGTGCCCCCTTTAGACTTATATACCTGCTAAAACCCTAGAGGACTAAAAGGAGACTGCTGGCTTTCGTGTAAAACTCCCGTCTAGTTAAACGAAATATCTAGGGAGAACTACCCGACTAAGAAGAGAAGAACCTCACTATTTCTTTGTGTAAATACCTGTAACTTGTTTCTTATAACCTGGACTCAGTTCCTATTGGAAACACTTTTCCTTAATTGAATTCTCGAGCAGTTTTACTAGACTTACTTAACTTGTAAGATTCCTTTCTAACTTTATAGAGTAACCTCTCTGAGGAAAATACCAGATGAAGCGACTCCTGTAAATCTCTGTAAAAGCCAAGGATTATATGATAGAAACCTATTTTGCCTGGGACACCCATAAACAAAAGTATAGAACTTAACCTACTTCTTAACTTTCTTACCCATACTATTACTATATCTGCTTCTTCTTAACTTTCTTACTTGCTTTCATACCAAGCTTTATCCTAAGAGCTAGACTTGCATTCTTCTAAACTTACTCTTATTCAGAATACCCCGAAAAAGTACTACCATTATTACTTTCTAATTAGAAACCCTTACATTTTTAGTAAATACTTTCAAATAAAGGATAATCAGCTAACTAGACTTCTTAGACGGTCCTTTACTGAGATACTTCCTTGTTTAGGAAAGTTACAAATTGAGAACACTGACTCACTCTTCAATTACCAAATTCTCAATCAATCCAAGCTGAAGCTTGCCTAACTCTTCCCTCCTCCTCAGTTCCTTCAGCCAAGATAAACCTTGCCTCTTAGTCATACCTTCAGAGCCAATCTAAAGCTAACCTACTCTTCATACCAGTCTTAGTCTTTGTCTGGATCTTACTCTAGATCTCTATCCTATGAACTAGACTCCTCACCCAGATAGATCTTCCCTTTCGCTTCCCTTGAAGTACTGTAATTCCCACTTGAATTGCTAAGTTTAAGGAAAGAGAAAGAAAATCCCTAAGCTAATAAGTACAATAGCAACTCTTACTGAAACTCCTAAGTCACTTAGCACTACACCCTTTTGACTAAGAACTCAATCAGGTTACCTTTCTTAGTCTTCTTACGTGTTCAATCTTCCAAGCAAGTCCGACTCTGTCGCCTTCAGACAAGCCCCTCCTCTTCAGTTCCTTTAGAGCCAATCCTAAGCTCACTTTTAACAAAATGAGTACTTTCTTACATTCCGACTTTGTCGCCTTAAACTCCCAAATTCTAATGAAACACTTTGACTCAGTCCCGAATTACTATCTTTCCTAGATTTTTGATAAGTTAGGAGTACCAGTTCCTGAATTTACCGTATATCTCTTTCTCAGGAAGATCCGTTAAGTTTGGAATTCCTGTACTTAAACACTGAAAACCCAGATTTAAGGAATGAAAGCTACTATAACTACTATCTAAGACTACCAATTCCTATATGCCTATAACTAGAATACCTATTAACTAATAAAGACTATCGAGAGTATGACAATAACTCCTAACAATAAGTAAGACTATAACAACTAATATAGGTAAGATAAGTACAGCTAAGAAGACTCCCAAGAAAGTTCTAGTTTAGAGTAAGGGTAAGAAAGAAAGTAAGAAGACTCATAAGAGGGTAGAGATACAGAGTAAGATACTGATACAGAGTGTAGCTAAGAGGTTAGGTCTAGGTCTTTAAGAATAAACAAGGTATGAAAGCAAGTAATCAGCTGTTGGTGTCACAGTGTAAGGTTAACTATTTATAGTAATAACTACAAAGAAGAGTAATTACTAGGTACAGTAAATACAGGGAACCCTAAGACAGTTAGAACCCTTAAGAGTCTAGCAGCTAGGCAAGTGTAAGCTTGGCTCTTAAGACTCATAGGAAAGATTAAGGAAAGAAGCAAGTAAAACAATTAAGTATAATTAATGTCAAAGTTAGGAATATGAAAGCTACGGGTATCATCATGAAGAGTATAGCTCCTGAGAAAAAAGGTTAAGCTATGAAGACTGAGGAGATAGGTATAGAGAGTCAGAGTTTAGTTACAAGGACTCAAGTAGGTATTAAGACTGAGAAAGCGGGGGCTACAAAGGAGTGTAACTAGAGTTTTTCCTATTTATACAAGCAAGTCTTACTCTTCACTTTGTTCAGGGCTATTACTGGTTTCCTAGTCAAAGGAAAGGACTCGTACTCCTCCCGGTTTACAATTCCAGATAGTACAAGGAAGAAGAGAACTAAAAAGTAAGATGTTTGCGATAAAGACTAAAGAACAAGTAACAGATAAGATAGAACAAACGGAACCAAAAGCGCTAGATAAAGCGGCTGGAACCTCGATTGGAAAACCAAGTTTCTTATGCGCTGGAAAGAAGTGAAGAGAGAGAGAACAAAGGACAAGTCAAACAAAAAGAAGGAATGAACAAAGGTTAAGGATTCACACAGAAAGAAAGACTAGATTTGAGTACTGAAAAAGGCTTAGAAAGGCAGGGACCTCACTTGGCGGTCGGATACAGGGAAGCTTGTCTTGTTACACATTCATTATCTTGAATCAAACAGATGGCTGGCTAGACCAACTGCATGGTTTGAGCTTACTTGACTAAGAATGGGAAACAAACACAAGGTGATTCTTGTCACACACTTATAAAGACAGAAAGAACATGAACAAGGGAACAGAAAGAGAAACCAGAGAACAAGCGAATCAAGGCAAGTTGCAAGCTTGTCTGAACAAAGTGAAGAGGAACGCAATAAACACTAGATTGAATAACCTTGGCTAGAGTAAAGAGATGATGCTCCGGTAAGTAGCCACTCCTTTCATAAAGGTACAGATGGGGGTTCTCTTATTAGAATGGGAACTCATTTCTATACACTCACGGGACTCACAAGGACTAGACAAAGAGTGGCGAATTCCTTGTCTAGAGCTATGTCGGGTGGAATGGGAATCATCCTACTACCAGCTATAAGAAGTGGCTAGTTTCTTAGATTGAAAAGCATATGACTTGAAAGAACGGGACTTTCAACTTTACTCACTTTCAGGCAAGGAGCAAAAGAAGAGGAATTTATGGCTCTGAACAAAGTGAAGAGGCAAGTTATCTTGACCGAATAAAATGAGGAGGATTGTTATAGCTTTGAAGGAACTGAAAAGGAGTCTATAGCTCCGAATAAAGTGAGGGGGAGGAGTGGAGGTTGGGAAGGAACTGAGAAGGAGTGAGCTTGCGTTTGAGAGATGCTTGCTTGGTTAGTTTCAAGGAATTTGCTTTCAATTTCAATACTAAGACTGAGTCCGGTGGCTAGGCAGATTCAGCCCTTTCTCTACATTTACTTACATATGCCAAGTTAAATAGATAGAACAAACTTGCAGATAATCAGTACTTCCAGTCATCTCGAATAGGACTTGAGGAAGAAAGTGAGAGCTCCGAAGGAACCGAATTTGAGCTTACTGTAGAGAAGAGGAAGACAAACACCCAGATCTTAGGCTATCAACCTGGGCAGCAAGCTAGATTAGCAAGAAAGGGAGAGCTCTTAAGGAACTGAAAAGGAGGCTTTAGATTGGCTCGAACGAAGTGAAGAGGAGGGGGAGAGTCAGACTGACCTTGAAGTTGTGTATGAGCGCATCTTCTCCTTGAGTTGGCTAGTCTCAAAAGAGTCAATTAGCTAGAAAGGCTTTCTATTTCTTAACAATTGTTGGTATAGGAAAGGAATGAACGAAAAATTGATATGTGCTACTTTAGAATGGGAACAAAGAGAATAGGATATTAGAACTCCAGACAAGAAAAGCTTCTCCTGAAAGTCTAGGGCGGGCTCTATTGGAATTTCCCACGCCTTACTCACTCCACTTGAATTGAACCCATGACTTGAGATTAAACTAACCAGTGTTCTAACCACTTCAAACAAGAAATAGAAAACAAAAACAATCTCTAAGACCAGAATCAATCACATATAGTTAAGAAGAAAGTAAGAAATCTGTCAATAAACTAGCTAATCAATGAGAGAATCTGTTAGATATTTCACTGATTAATGTATCTTCTTCATATAAGTGATTAAAAAGAAATGCTTCTACTGATCTAGGAAATGAAGAGTAAGAAAGAAAACAGACACTCAATTGCATTAACCCCCTCCTCTCTACCTCACTGCGTTTGCCTTACCTCCAAACGCAAGCATTTGCCTTTAAAACGGGCATAGAAATGGTTTGAGATACCAAACTCTTCTTAAAGCCCAAACCCAAAGCAATCAACAACCAGGACTAAGAGAAAAACACAGAACACTGCCTAGCAAACCCCGACCCTACTGATGAGAACTAAAGGCACAAGTCACTTTACCTTTCTTAACACAGCTAGGCTTGTACTTGTATTCTGTGGCTCTATCTTACTCTCTATCTTGGTAATACTTGTAGCTTTAATGTTACTGAGATTCCCATGGGCTCTACCCTTCTTAACAGCTAGACCTAGACCCGACTAAGTCTTTCTAGCTAGACTCTGTATCGGTATTTTACCCTTCTTAGCAGTACTCTTAATCTGTACCTTACTCCTAGTCTTCATAGCCTTGCCCTTACCTCACTTTGGATCAAAATTCTTTATTCCCTTGACCCAACAAGAAAACCCTTTCTTTTTAGATCCAAGCTTGCACTTGCCCGGTTAACCGGAAACTTAGTAGGCCAAGAACCAAAGGAAAACAAGCTCTCCTTTTCGCTATATATCTTATTCTACCCTATTCTCTTCGTTGGAAACTAATTACTTTCAGGAATACAAATAATGGAAAACAAGCAGCAACAAGAATGGTATACCTTGTAAAAGCACACTCTGCTTAAGCTACTTATTCTTAACTTTATTATACAACGCTCTTTTAGTTGTACTTTTACTCAGAGCTAGGAGAATACGTATCTGGATAGGCCCCTTCCTACTTAGATACTCCCATCCAAGATAAATCCCAACTCTTCACTTTTGACAAAGTAAGTTACTTTTCGCATTCCTCTTCAGTTCCTTCAGAGCTCTTACGAACCTCAATCAGAACTTTTTCACTCTCATTCTACAGATAGCTAGCCAGTGTACTTGACTTAAGACGAAAAGAGACTTGAACCTTCTGCTGTTTGGTTAAATGACTTGCGCTCTACCAACTGAGTTATACATCCTGAGATAAAGGGTTCTCTTTCAGTAGCATTCCTTGAAAGTCTTCTATACTATAAAGTAGGATTTTGTACAGTCTTGTAATGAAAGCTAAATCTATTCTTTATCTAAGTGATTTCCAAGATAAACCTAAACTCCTCAACACCTTTTTACTCAAGGTAAAGCATCCCTTTCTTCTTGACTGACTTCTTATTCATAACTCGTTTCTTGATACCTATAACTAACCTCACTTCTTACTTTTGAGTATAAATAGAAAGTATAACAGTTCAACCAGAAATAACGGATAATGGTTAAATTTTCTATAAAGTTGTAACTTTTTCATTACATGACATCCTTTTTCTGCCTCACCCCAAAACCCCATCCCTCGTGTAGACTAGTAAGTGATTCAAGTTTCCTATTTATTGAAAACGGAGTCAATTCAATTACGAGTAATTAATGTAAATTTGGAAAGAACGGACTACTTAAAAGAACCTCTCTCATCTACAATATCGAATCCTAAAAGTGTACAAGTTACTCTTTTACTTTTTGTTTTTAGTAGGCGCTTTACGCGAAATGTCTAAGAGCTTTTAAGTTTTTGAATTGTCAAGTTCAAACCATGTGAAGGTGTTATGTTAGTTATTAAAGCGGTGTAAGTGTATCCTGGATTTTTATTAATTCGATTTCAAAGAAAGGTTTATAAGGAAGGAAGCTTTACAGTACCTTTAAAGTAGTAGTTAACTATGTTAATTGAGGGCTATTGCTTAGTGAGTGAGAAATTCTTAATTAGAGTCTCTTGCTTCTGGCTAGAGAAGATCCAAAACCCAATAGAAAACGCCTACTAAAAAGAATTTTTTTATATAAGAGCTTTTTTTCTCTTCTAATAGCTTATCGAAGGATTAGTCTCAACGCTATTTAGAGTTTTTGGGCGTTATACCAGGAACTAAACTTAATGCAAAAAATATGAATACAAAAAAACGAATTCTATAAAGAAAGTTGATAAGCCTTATACCGAGGATGGAATTAGAAGAAAAACAGGATAAAAACACAGCTGTATTGAGGTACCTAATAAATCCGACACACCGAGAAATGAATTGTAACTGGAACTTATAAGAATTCCTTTAATAACCAATCCCGAGGCTTCTTTTTATAATAAATTCAACTCACCTTATATTGGAATTGGAAGTTCAATATTTAGTAAAAAATTTGCATTAATCAAGTCTTACTATGAAACGCGGAGTGTTTAAGAAGAGAGCTCCCCTTGTTTTAACAATCCTCTCTATAATGAAAAAGATAAAGCTCAGTACGAACGAACGGGTCTCATTATATAAATTTTTTAGTTCAAGTGGAGATCCCTAATATATTATAGTCTATTATAAATTATACAAAACACAATTAATTAAATAAGTAAGAATCCCTCTGCTTCAAAAAGAATAAGATAAACCGAATAAACTAACGAATTTCAGTTTACTTTTCAAGGATTTGTTGTAGGATAGCGTAGCCGATGCTTTGGAAAAAGAAAAAAGTAATTAAATTATGCAATTGGTTGTTGTTTACGCTTTTTTGGTTTAGTATTAATCATAGAGGGTTCCTTCTTTATATTGTTTCACCCCAAAATTCTTCTTAATCTAAGCAGTTAGAGAAAAATGATTTTAGGTCAGTTTCAAGAGTTACCTAGAATACATAAACATAACAAAAACTTGAACTAAGTACAAAGTCGAATACCTTTTTGTCGAAAAGAATCCTTCAGAACTGAGAGAGTCTCTTAGTTTAAAAAACGCTTAGGTAGTCGGTAGTAGGCTCCTTAAACTTTTGTTTAAACTCGAATTCACAACGAAACTCTCGAATACTCAAGTAATTTTAAAGAAGTTCATTTATACTGGAATCTGTACAATCCAGATAGAAGGAAGGCTTGCTTGTTTACATTTTGACTTTTCTTTTGGAGACTCAGAATATACTCGTACTTAGAGTCCCCGGTTTTGACTTTAAGAAAGATCCGCATTTCTTCTTAAATCTATTCTGACCTCTAAACCTCTTGTGTATTAGGGACAGCCTTTTTTAGAGATTAGAGAATAAAGTAAGAACAGGGAATGGCAGGCATCTAACTTCAAGAGAGACGTTAGAAGTATAAATATAGTTAATCCAGACCTAAGAGTAGGGTATCCCACGGGCTTCCTATATTGCATTCTATTTACTATTAAAGTGCCCAGACAACATCTTGTATCCTATTCCTATTTCTAAAAGCACCAAAACCTAGTACTTTCTTCCGTTTATTGCCTTTAGTAAATTCCTTTCTCTTTATAATTTTCCTTAGGACGGAATACTTTTTAAGTGGCTTTGTACCTTTTGTACTGAACCCCTTTTATCTAGGGGACCTGGTTACTTTTGTCGAATAAACTAAGCTTTTTGATTGAAGTAATTTACCTAGAATTGAGATCTAGACTTTTAGATGTAAGAACCAAAAGAAGTCTTGTAAAACGCAGGACTCCTTTATTTTTTTTATCTTGCCTTGTACCTTGTAATGTATAAATTGAGAAGGAAGACCCCCTTCTCTTTTTGGAATATGCAGTACCGACCAGAATTTCTTGATCTTTCCGGCTTAGGTTAATTAAGGATTTTGCGCTATATACAGAAATTAAATATTCAAATAAAAGGCATCATCCATGCATAGGGTGGTATGAGCTTGCGTACTCTAACTAAGTTATTCATTTAATATAAAAAACTCCTGAAAAGCCCTGTGCAGAAAACTTGACAGGTCGGCGCATTTCCTAAACTTTACTTAACTTGCTTTGATACGAGAAATATATAATTTATAAATGAAAGAGTTAGGTCACCTTAGGTATTGTCCCAGTTTTAGAGAATTGATATGCTTTCATTTCCGTTCTTATTCTTTTACATTGAAGCTGTAACTGCAGCCTTCGATTGACTCGGTAAAGCCGAAAGGTAAGGGTTTTTCGAAGCAAAAACAAAAAAAAAAGGGGGAAGTCTCTAACGCCTCATTCCTAGGCAACCTAGTCCAGAAAGAAGGAGAGTGTATCATAATTCAGCAAAAGAGAGAGTCCCGAGATTCTTGGGTTCGAGAGTCTAATGTATAAGTTAAGTGTTGTAATATGTTAAATTCTAGAGATATGGGGAACAAAAGTTTATATAATTAAGGGTTTAGGTTCTCTCAGTCATTTTTAAAGATAAAAGGTGCACGTGTAAGGAATTTTAGTATAACTTTACCGGTCTTAAAATTTGTAGGGTGCTTTACAGCTCTTTGTGTTAATGGTTATCCAAAGCTTCTGGATTTTCGTATATTTAGAGGACTCTATTTTATTAGAAACCCTGCTCTTTAATTAGTTAAATATTGGAGTGCAGGCTCTTTAGGCAAAGTTATATTACAATAAAGGAAAGCTTTTCAGTTCTGGAAGCTGAGATGAGGTATAGCCTAAAGTAAGGCCTTAATTTAGGTTTCTTTTCCGCGCAAGGGGCACTTGTTAAGGGATTGACCCCAGCCCTTTTAGATGTGTAGCTCCTAGGGGAGTACTAAAAAAGTATAGGTGTTTTATACTGAGATCTACTATCTTCTTCGCCTTCGGCTATTTTACTAATTCGGGTATTGAAATTAGTCCCAGTTATAACGGCTTTCAATAAAGCGGGACCTCCTTCTTGTTCTTGGATTTTCGATAACAAAGACTTTTGATAATGAGGAGTAACCTGTTTCGCGTAATATTCTAAAAGAACTGCCTACTCTAAACCGAAAGCAGAGGAACAAGCCAACGCCTTTCCTAACGTATCCTTTTTCTATTTACCCAGGATACTGTAAGCAAACAGAACATTGAGAAAGAGACTTCCTTCTAGCAAGACTCTTCTTAGACTTTGGAGCTACTGTATGAACTGGAGGGCTATTCTGCTCTTCCTTAAATTAGGTTTGCAAAAGCAAGAATAATTCTAAGTTTCACTACTTTCACTAGAATTTTATTCTAGATTTCATTCCATCCTCTCCATTATAGTAATAGAGTGTTGCTTTGGCTAAGAGAGTGGGTCAAGGCAAGAGGATTTCACTTATTTACGAATTAATAGACTCCTTTTTACTACTCCTACCAAATTGAAACATAAAGCAAAAACCGGTTGGTAGGATGATAGGAGTTCCAGGTTTCCTTATACAAATCCGGTAGTAAAGGAATAAGACTCTTAAAAATTTTAGTATCACTGTACGCCTCGAGCTGTTTCAAAAGATCGCTCTACTGTAACGTAAATATAGGATTCTAGTATTTAGTTTTTACTACTATAAGCTAAAGCAGAGGTTCAAGTATTCGTATTCTTTTATTAGGAGTTACTATAAAATTAGGTCATCCTAGCTATCAAGCCAAGAAGACTAAAAAGTCATTCAGTCTTAATATGTATCATAGGGGTGTAGCTTTTTTACTATATTCTTTATATACTACAATGCTCAAATTTTATTGATTTTACAGCTATATGTGTCCCACTTTTTATGCATAGTGATAGTTAGAAAGTACAGAGTAAGACGTAAAGTAACCCTATAAATATTATTTTTACAGATATTACGTTTTTACACTTAACTGCCATGGCTATATACTTTGTTGGTAGAGCAGAAGCTTTTTCTTGACTGGTCGCAGGTTAAAACCCTGCTATACAAAGAGCTTACCTTAACTGAACTCTTAAAGCTGAAGCTATCATTAGGGGGATCTCCACCTTTCTATAGGTGCTAAGCAAATGTTTTAGATATAGCCCAGATCTCGCACTCAATTAAACCACAGAGGGCATATTCAACTATAGAGGGAGTCCGATAGCTATACAGTTAAGTAGAATTCGTCTTTAGGATTTCCTGGTACAAATAACAAGAACAGAAACATCCGCTTCCTATGGGCCTTCATAGTGACAGATCCCATTATACTGAGTGCTTTTCAATCCCTATTTGATAATTAAAAAGGGCAAGGACTAACTTATAAGTCTTTTTCTTCTTTGAAATAAACAAACTGAAACCCAGAATAAGGGAAAATCCTAAGAATAAAAAGTTTTTAATAATATTAGAGGAAATTCAAAAGACAATATCCGGAAGCCGTATATCAAAACACAGAAAGGCTAAATACTAGCTGACAATGTAACACAGAGTAATCTCCAAAAGTTAAGCTATGCTACATCTAATAGGAAGGTTTTTAACCAGGATGAAGCAAAGCATCTCATTTGTCTCTTTTCAGGCACTACTGTACTTACTAAGTTAAAAAATGTAAGAAATTTACAAGTTATTTACCAGTCTCTTATTCTTATCTTTATTATTATATGTATAAAACTCTTTTTATTTACGAAACTAAATGAGACAATCAAAAGGAGCTCCGTAAATGGAAAGCCTTTAAAAATGAAACCGTAGGGCTAGCAATAAACTCTTCTTTCTTTACAGAGTTGACATAGGATTTTTTAAATAATAAAAGTACACGTAAACCTCGTATTTTATGTCCTATCTCCAAATAAGCATGAATACCATCAAAAAACTAATTAAGAATAAGGAAGTATCCTATTTTGTAGGAGTTTTCGCCTGAAGCTTGCTTTGTAACTCAGCTGCTAGAAAAAAGGGCCTATCTCACGCGCAGAGGAAAGCCCTGGTCTTACACTTTCTTTTTTCATACCCGTATAATAGAGCTTATTTCCGTATGCTTTGTTAAAACTGAGGCACCATATGCTAGTACAAATACTTTAGAAGTCCCCGTTTTAGATTTAATAAAGCCCTAGCCGACCACGAGTTTCCAGATACTTTTTGTTGTCTTTTTCTTAGTTATACGGGGTCTCCCATTCCAGTAGAGTCTCTATAGCAGTTATAGATCCTATATTTTTTTACCACAGCTCTGATTATAACTATAAAAAGTTTACAAATTGACGGATTTCTTAAAATAAGTAACAATATCTCAATTATCTAAAAACAAAGATTTTTTTCTATAACACTTCCAAGTTTCTTGTTTTTCAACTACTTACCAGGGACAAAGAAATGTTACTTAATTAATTACACAAAGCCCTTTTCAATAAAACCAACTAGAAAGACTCTTATCTAAAGTACAAAACTTTCCCTATTCCTTAACAAGACATTAATTACCTTTTTAGGTAGGAATGCAAAAGCAACGCTCTTCTTTCTGTATCTTCATAGCCTCTTTATTCTTGATGATAACTGCTTTTTTATCTCTTATGCTTGGGTACGAGACTTCCCGTTGTTGCAGCCTTTACTAATCCTCTTTTAGTTAGTTAGTAATGTAATAGAAAGTCAAGAGTATTCTAGATAGAGAAACGGGTAATTCCTTTCCGTATTTTTAGATTTAGCAGGGTAATAGGTAACCGGAGACTAGGTTCTTTTCTTTTTCTTAGAGGGCAGCCCCTCGAGGAGTCTTATAACTAAAGTCCTATTTGAACAAAATAAGTATAATCAGAATTTTCTCGGCTAACGAATATATATTTATATTACAGACATAAAATCAAAAACGAGTAGTATTGAAGCCCTCGAGTATATATATGTACAGGAATCCACCAGGATAAAAGGATTCTTCCAGTATATAAGGCCGTTTTACTTAGTCAAAGTGGGGCCCAAGCCTCTCCACAAAAAAAATTAGGATCCTACCGCATGAACTAAGGGGATGAAACTCCTTTCAGAAGGGACTTATCCTGACTTGGTAAAGATCCGTCTATAATATAGAAAAACCTTTTGGTATCTGCTTCACTATGAATAAGGAAAATTTTTTATTATCGGAAGCCAGTGTTAATCTGAAGGTTACCTTTTTCAGTACACCCCTACTTAATTTTAAAGAGCCCCTTTTATTCGATAAGGATAGCTATCCTACTTCTCTACTGAGGGCTTCTATTTTATATGAATCATAATTCCAAATTTAATTCAAAGATACTTTGATACTTTTGCAAGTACGAAATACGGGGGTTACTCAGAAGAAAAAGATATATTCTCGGATCGCACAGAATAATAAAAAAACTACATATGATACTAAGTCTATAGAGGGCCCTTTCACCAACGAAAAAAAGCTAAACAAAAGACAAGAATAAGTGTAAATCCTATAAGTTAAAGTAAAATTCTAAGGTACCCACCGACAAAGCGAAGCGCTTTAATTCTATAAAATATATAGAATAGGTAAAACTCTGACTTCCTAGACTCAAGAATATCTAGGGAAGGGGTTACCCGATTGCTATTAAGTTTTCATTTGAATGCTAAAATTTATAGACCCTGGTTAGTACAAGAGAAAGACTAAGAGTTCTGTTTAATATGCAACTCTTTATAGGTTTTTCCAGGATATACAATGAGAGCCCTTAGCGTCCCTTTATTAAAATGAGCATGAAGTAAGTTTTTGTATTGACTGCTTCTTAAGTATAGATATAGGACTTAGTAACAAAAATGTTCGAAAAAGTTTCCCTACTTGGGCATTTCTAAAGTGGCAGGTTAAGACTAGGATACAAGTATATCGAGACTAGGCCCCTTTTGAAGTAAACCATACCGGATAAATTGTTTAACATCTCTAAAGCAATTCCATTCTATAGGAGAGTGCCCCTAATTATTCCAAAAACACTATGTCTTCCTCTAGAGTTTTTAGTCTTACTATTTCTTACTTGTAACTTAGATTTAAAAACTTAGTCTAAAAAGAATACTATCAGAATCTCTACTGTGGGGCATTCCTTGCAGTTTACTTATTTATTACAAATCTTCCTGATCAAGAAGTTTGGGGGTTTAAGAATGGTTAGGCACCGATTTTATTCTATATAGAATCCAGTTACAATTCGGTTAACTAAGGCATACTCTCCAAAAGGGAAAGACCTTTTGCGGGGTTCTATAGTTAAATTATTGGTTTTAGTAGCAATGAATTCTTAATTTTTATTAAAAAGAAACCTGTAAAATCTTTACAAGACCCCGTTCTAGTTGGAAACCTCAAAGTTAGATTTTTCTTTTTGCTGGATCAGCTTAGTTACCACAAGACATTAGTTGATAAATCTAAATAGTCATTACTTCCTCTTTAATACAATATTAAACTTTATTGGCTTGTTATATATTATATCCTAGATCCTGATACCTCTATACTCACACCTTTTAGTTTGCCACAAAAAGCGAGAAGCCTCCCCTTTCTTTTTTAACTACACTCTAATGAGTAACGGATCCATTTCTGGACTAGTAAGTATTCAATCGAATTCTCTTTTGTTCGCGCAGCTTCTATAAAATGAAATGTCCAGGGAGATTGGATAGGAGCCCTCCCACCTTAAAGCTAAAGCTAGGTTTTAGATGTTACTAAGCTTTGCTAGCTATAATCTTTTATTAGTTAGAGAATAACAGTATTCAAGAAATACAGGCTCTAGGAATGAAAAAGGAAAGATTAAAAAAGTCATTATAAAGAGCAGGGAATCAGATTAGGCCAACTAATCAATAAACAGGGTCTTGGGTTTGGTTTACTCATTATTTAAAAGGGGCCCCTCTTGTCACATCGAGTTCGCTTAAGGGTTGTAGCTTCCCTAGGAAAGTCAGTGCTTAGTCATTCTCAGTTAAGCAGTTTATCCTATATAACAGACTACAGTATCTTTTATCATAGATACAGAAGAGCCCACTTTTTTGGTTTTGACTGCTTTAAATGACCCTATTCTAGATAGTTTACTTTAGATTAAAGAAGTGTTCAAAGGCTAATTTGGACCCTCTTAACTACCAAGTTGGGATTTTGTTTCGAGTAAGAAAGTCTAGACCTGTAATCAGATAAGTAACTCAAAATTACTTATATATCTATTTGAATATTTTTTTTTAGTAATTACGAATACCTCAGTCTAAAACTAAAAAGCGAAAAGCTTTATTAAGAAAGGGGCTCTATTCTGTAATTGTGTTCGTTCATATACTAACCTGCCCAAGGGATAGCATACTTCACTAAGTAGATATTGGTTATCTATTTGCTGGATAACCCTATTTTATAAACAAGTGTGAGTCAAGGCATTACTTCTAGTTTAGAAATGAGCACCCCTTTTTAAGAAATCCCTTGTAATTTTAATATTCTTTTCTAGAGTCGGTATTATCACAGAAGGGCTTTCTTTAGAACAAAAGTCTAGTTTAGTTACCGGTAAATAGATAAGGCTTATTAGAGTGTGTAAAGTACATAGTTATCATTAATTTTTTGAGAGACACTTGCTAAAAAAGAGGCACAAGAATAGGTATACGCTATTAAAACTGATTTCGTTATAATTATTAAAGCGAACAATATAACAACTAAGCAACCCTTTTATAGTAATTAAGGACCTCATTTGGTACTGAATCTGAGCTCTCTCCCCTTTATAACCTATACAAGTAACGTTCTCTTTGAGTTAGGCGCATCATTGTGATTTCTATTTGGACGTACTTAATGAATTCTCGGTATAATGAAAAGAAACAAATTTATGTAGCTAAGGTTTTAGGTAGATCTGGCTATTTGTCAATTCCCAGTCATGCTATCCTGTCCTATTGAAAATCTTTCTATTTAACATCACATTTGTGCTTTGATCTTTCGAGTTATGAGTCTTTAATAGAGCAAAGTTAGGTAGTATTTAGAGTCTTGGTTTTGTTTTATCTTGTTGTTTAGATCGATAGCCTTTCACTTTTTGGTATGCTGATTTCAAAGGTTCTTGCGCAAATGTCCAGCAAGTATTAGGTGTCCCCTGATATTTGAGGAAAAGGTAACTCACATTTATTAAGATGTACCAGCCACTTGTGTAGTTAGTTATAGAATAAAGTTTACTTAGTAGTTGTAAAAAAAAAGGAAGCTGCATCCGTAGAAAATAAATAGGAGCCCTGGTTTGTGCGCTAATCCTACCTTTCTAATTCGGATTAAACGGGTTCCTGCTCGAATAAAATATCTGCAACTCTTGCTTCGAAAGAATCTATACTTTTCAAAAACAAGATGGGCGCCTCTTTGAATTTACTTAGCCAATTTCTTTATTATTTGTTGGAATTGTTGTAACAAGGGAATGCTTTTTATCAAGAGGCGCACTAACTAATAAATATTCTGAATTATTCTTTTAAGTTTCAAGACTCTTTGAGGTTTAACTGTATGTAGCTTCTGGAATAAGAACCCTCTTTATTATTAAACTTAAATTTTCTTTGTGTAGAGGATTTACACTCGTATTTGTACTGCTTAAATAGGCCTTACTTTTCAGTAAAATACTTAACTAAGAGTCGTTCCTACACTTAAGCAGCTGTCTTTCATTGAAGCTTTGTTATATTATAAAATTTTATTCCATATGAATTCCTGAAAGTTGACTGTTTTAAATATTAAATAGAAGTTATAACTATAGTTAAAATTCTTCTTTCATAAGATTCTGCTAGCTTTTTAGTACGATTTTCCTTGCTTTTATTCGGTTTCTTTAAATGACGAATAATACAGATTTAGTTTAGCTTTTTGAAAAGGGGGAAGTAGGGGATAGGGGAATAGCTTGCCTTTAATTATCTGTATGCACGTATGTGCGTATGCCAACTATAGCCCCGACTGACGGCTTCCGAAGGAGGGTAACGTATAAGAATTTTAAATCTATATATATTTTATAACGCTCACCATGTACCTTGTGTATAGCTTACCTAAATCATTAATTTATAAGACCCTGCTCTTGGTAAATCATGTATTCCATCGGTATCTGATAACAGAGGTTTGAGCACTTTTCTTAATAGACCCCGTCTTATTAGCCAAAAATTGTCGTAAAGTACTCACCCTTTTTGTTCTCTGAAACATACCTATGCATTATGATTACACTAACTTTTCCACTATATTTTGACTTCTTTTAAATTTTAATAGGTATTCTGTTATAAGATTTTATGGTTCTACTCTATGATAGTAATAAATGTAGTTTGGTATTTATGATAACCCAAGAAACCCATTTTAGCAGAATTCCTTCTTACAAAGTTTCGACAAGAGAACCCCCGTGAGGTCATAGAAAGTCTGCTTTGTGAGTGACATATATCTCTTTGCAGGAGTTCTGAGAGACACTCTTTGCTAGTATGGGACAAATTCTTTATAGAAAACGAATGTGACACCTTTCTTTGGCCCTAGAACTCGTTTAGTTAATTGACAAGGATTCAGTAGTAAATATTCTTTAGATAGCGGGTATGTAAAAGACTCAGACAATGTCCAACTCGGGGTACTCCCCAAAACTAAATGGATTATATAAAAAACATCAGTAAGATATACAGCTAAACTTCTTCGTATCAAAACGGGTTATACACCTGAAAACTAACTAAAACTAAATCCTTGGTTCGGTGTTAAACAGGATCCCATAGAATAGAATGCTGTTATAAACTTTTATAGTATAAAAATGTACAGATTTTCTTTTTTTAAACTTGCTACTACCTTATCCAGAATGAATCCAACTGCCTTTTAAAAATATCTATGAAGAAGGATCCTCCTGTGCTTACTTCTTATAACGTATAGGTTAAAAAGATTCCTGAGTGAAGGGGCTTTTAAGGATAGAAGTTAAATGTAATAGATTCCAGTTCTGAAAATAACTAGACTTTCTATACTATATATTTTAAAATATTTGGTGCTACTAGCGGAAACCTGCATAGAGGTACCTCCTAGGGTACAATGTACAATTGCATACAATTTTCGAGTTAAACACACAAATTTCTTTTCTCACCCCCTTCGATTTTTTAATAAATAAGTAACTAACCTAGGCTCCGGTTGCCTAAGACTTGTTTCTGAACTCCATTACTTGAGGAATCAAGGGAATCAGGATTAAAATTAAGACCCCTTGATTTGAGAACCCTCTTACTTAACGCCGTCCGCAACACCTACTTTTCGGGCTGTTAAGAAAAAAGGAAGGCCTTATCCAAAAGTATGAACTACCTTACAGGGTTTTGGGGAATCCTTAAACTCAAATTTTTAAACCTATATCACTAATGGAATAACTATTAATATCTCATTATTATCTCATTATAACAATACAAGGGTATAAGAATAAATTGGAAGTGCATATATATATACACCCTGCCTAGAAATATATCCGGAATAGCACCCACATAACAAATCAGACAAAAGGATCTCTTGTTGATAGTTATTATTCTTGGTAAATTCAAGTTTTGAAAGAGTAATTAAAAAAATGCTATTAGATATCCCAGGCAACTCAAACCATCTAAATCTTGTAGTCTTTTTCTGAATCGAATACAGATTCATTAATGCATACTAATAAGAAGCCACAATTGAAGAGTATCCTGCTCTTTTTATAAAAGTAGATAAAAGGGTCCAGCCTAAAGAATCCAGATTTTAGGGAGTTCCACTATTTAGCAAGTCAGCGGAGAGACTTCCCTTTTCTAAAGGCAAAAGCCTAAAAATATAAAAAGGAATAAAGGGTAATTGCCTATTACTTTATTTTCCTGCTGGTGATGTTCTCAACAAGACTATCCTGTCAGGTTTTTAACTAAGAGGGGTTTTCAATCTTTGAAAGTAAAGCGGATTCTTTACTTATGCCTACTTTTATATAGAGAAATTTTAGGTTCTGCGATCTGTAAAGTTAGTTAACAAAAGATAAGGTATAGAAGTTTAGTTAGCGATTCTGGTATGGTTTGGTTTTCGTTTGAATTCCTTTTATTAGTGAAAGTAAATCTTTTGTATAATTTTAATATCTAAGACTCTTTTTTATTCCTTAATTTTAGTGCAATTTCTAGGATCTGGTATAGTAAACTCTGAAGCAATTAGATAGATAATTGTTTGCAAGTCTTTCGTGAAAAATCGAATTCTAAATTTAAATGTATGGAATCCTTTTAGAACGGCAATTGCAAGAAATTTCTGTCTAGAGGTGGGGTATTCAGCAAGCTATCTTTAGTCTAAGTTTCTTACTGGTGTAAAAACAAGTCTTTAACAAACTTTTCGGTAAAAGGGAAAAGCTCGAAAGTATAGTGTTATCTGAATACTAGGATGGGTCTGAGACGACAAAACAGATTCCTAAGTTTGTTTGCATAACTCTTGTAAAAGTGGGTTCCAGCTCTAGTGTAGCGTATAAAACGGGGAACAATTTAAGCTAATAAAATTAAGGAGAATAAGCTAGATAATCAGAACTTTTCTAATTAGTAGAATCTTTAAAAGATAAGAAAGGATAATGAACTTTCCTGAAACTTGGTTATTCGTAAAAAAATCATTATTATGAAATGTATAACTTAATCCTAAGGAAATTCCCTACTTTCAAAACACAAGTTACTCACTAATAAAGGATTCATTGATAAGCTTAGAACAAAGGAAAAGAAAGTAAAAAAGAGAAGTAAGAATCAAACACGAAAGCAAATCCTAAACAAGAAAACAAAAAGTATAGGGATACTTGGATATTAAAGGAGATAGTATGGTTGGGAATAACCTACCCTTTGAAAGACTTGCGCAAAGCTCTCTGCTTGGGTGAATGACGGAAGTTGGCGTATGATAGATTCATAATCTACTGCCTTAACCACTTAACTACATCCGCCCTTAGAAACGCTATTTACTTAGCCGCTCCTTACTCACTACAAAACTTTCGGGATAGAGATATAGTATTTGAGGTTAACAGAGAGCTTCAATTCTAGTCCTTTGCGAGGGGATTCCACCTCAATTAATAGCAAGATTTTTGGTTTGACAATAAAAATGAGTCTTTAATCACGGGAAACACACACGGAAAAAGTATAAAGACGATCCTATTTACCCTGCATTTTAAGCTGTTGGTGCAATGTAAAGACATCCATTTTTGGACTACTACTTGAAGTTGCAAAAAAAGGAGCTTGCTTATATAAGCTAAAAGCATTATAGTATTTCATTAGGTTCTGCTAAGTTTTAGATTTCTGTATATACTTATATCCTAAGTACCGCTAGTTTTTTTATATTTAATTAATCTATCTTGAACTCTGGATCCAATGCTTTTTAATGAAATAAGTTTCTTATAAGAATATTTAGCCATTTACTAAGAAAGTACGTAATCTTTTTATATTTAGTCTTTAATTTGCACGGTTCTTAGTTCCTTAGTTCTTTTCTCTGTAGTAGGTATTCCATGAGTATTAAATATCTAACAAAACCTCAAACCCCAGAATTTTAGTTATAACGTGGTATTTTCAACACGAATAACATGGGTTCAAGTGCTATTACCGCAATAAAAAACCTGTTGCTGCCTAGTGATCAGCCCGTAACCTAGAAAGAAAGGGTTTCGTAAAAAAGAAAGATCCAAAAAGTGTTACAGAGTCGATTTAGGGAAATAAAGTTAAGGCCCTGAATTAAGGACCGCAATTCTAATTCTTCAGACAGTTGGTTGTCGTCATTTGGGAGTGGTTCTGTCATACTTAACTAATCATATATATTTTATCCCATTAGCCTGAAAGTAATAGTTGTTACAAAAAAAAGAATTGCCCTAGGATTCGTGGTCTTAAGGATTCCTAGTGTTTTTTACTGAAGTAGATAAATATATTACAAATCTTTTTTATTTGAGATTTAAAAAAGGTTAGGTAAGTCCTTCGTAAGGGATGCTTGTCTTGACCTTACATGCGTGTACGTTACTAAAGGGCTTACTTGGTAATTACTTAGTTGTGGCTTTGACCTTAAATAAAGGAATTTCCTAAATCTAAGAGTCAAAGGCATACTATCTCCGATCTGTAGCTCTCTTGTTCTCTGCCTTTGGTAATTGTCTGACTCTTCTTATATTATATAGCTATAACCTTCTTAGTCTCCAATCTTTTTAACTACTCCCGGATTCCTGTACTTTAGTCTTACTCTTTAAATGGATATGGGACACTATAAAATCTATAAGGATAAGGGGTTATTTATGCATAGTTTTTTGCAAGGCTATATATACTTAGTAGTAATAAACAGCAAATTATAGGGTATCCTAATAACAGATTTTGTTTCCATTTAGTTTTGAATCCAAGTGGTAAAGTATCCATACGAAAACTGACATGCAAAGGTTAGAATCGCTTTGATTAGATGATTAAGAAAATGCTCAGGGATATGTTTAAATAGATTTCTTGTATATACCTATATAAGCTCTATAAGACAGTTAACTAAATCATTAGTACTACACGACTTGAACCTGCGGCTAGTAGATAAAAGGTAAGATGTTGTACCCGCGGAGCTATACACCCCAGATTAGGATGCTTTTATCTCTGTAAACTTCTTTTAAGACGTAAGCTTTTTTCAGTTATTTTTCTGAGTCAAGGTAATAAGAGTCTAAACATGCTCTAGCCTTATGCTATTCAGTCATCCTCTTACTATTACAGCTTAAATGGGATCCCAGTAAGCAAACAAGGTTTCTAAATAAAGCCTTAATTTGAGTGACCACATTCCTAAAAGAGCTCTCCTAACTGAGCTAGACTCCTTTTTTTATAAGGGCAAATCAACTTATCTTGACAGAGGATCAAACTCTTTAAATTGAACTCTAATGAAAGACGACAGGCAAGCCTTTAGGAAACTGGTTTAGGTAGAATCTTTTTGGTAAGGGCTTTAAGAGTGTACCCATATTTTAAGTAATACATAGCCTAAGCAAGAGTTCAAGTCTGCTCATTACTGGAGAGAGCTCAGACAATGATGAATGGGAAAGTCTAAGTTGCTAACAAAGTGTGTATAATATACGTTAGAATGAAAAGAAATTTCCGTTATTTAAACTTTCAGTCGTTAAAAAACTCTCTTATAAATGTAGAGGAGAATCTGAAACAGTAAACTTATACGCCTACTAGTTTGGTTAATCGTTGCTGCTAAAAAGACTATAAATTCTTGCCCATATTTAATAAGAGGAAGGGTAGTTTTACGTTTTTGTAAAAGGGACCCCCTCTTCGATATAAGCAGCTTCATTAGTAAATGAGAAGACGGGATTCTGGTTTATGCTTATAGTCGTTGTCCCTCCTTAGATTTTTAGTTATGAACCTACTTATGGGAACTCGCTTGCGGGTTTTAAATCAAAAGGGAATTCCCTGACAGTGCCAAAACATGAAGAGAATACTTGTAAACATAGAAGTTTCCACAATTTGGTTTCTTAGGAGCATTTAAGACGGGGTTTTAAAGAGAGTAGTTTCTTTGGTTCTGAACTGAATTGCTTTAACTGAAAAGCTAAAAAAGCAAAAACACGCATTATCTGGATCTAAGACTTTACTTAGATCACGCTAGCTTTTTATCCTGATTATAAAAAAGAAAATACCCAGTTTACTAAGCAAAATTATAAGTTATGCTATATGAGTAAGGCGACATTACAAGCTCCAAAAAGTGTCTTTTTATAAAATTTATCTAATCGGAAACTTCTAGTATCCCACAAGGAGTCCCATAACGGATAAGCATGCTGTAACTGTATGCCGCACTATATAAACATGAGCCCCGGTTCAATCGAGGTCTTTTCTATACTAAAGCTTTCTTTTTAAATAATATGAGTCACTAAGGTAATACAAAAAAATATTTGTAATACCAATAAATTACCTGTTGAATTAAAATTAAAAGAGCTCACCTTCAAGAGTATATATACGAGGTTAGTAACCACTAAATGGGGGCTCCTGCAGGTAAAGTAAGAGGGAATGGAGTTGCTCCTCGAATACTTATTTCGGATAATGCATAGGTTAAGAGTCGAAAAAACTAAAAAGGCAATGTCCACCGCTAAAGCATAACAATTATAGAGTAGAATAAGGTATCGATAATTCGAACTGAAAAAATCTTACTCTTTCTTCTGATTTGAACGTGCATCTGTATTATACTCTTAACTCGTCAATATTTGACCAAAATACCTTGTTATTTAGTAGAAAGTGCTCTTCTGAGTTGTTTTTTCATTTTAATAGCGTTAACTCCGCGCAATATCCTAAATCCAGTTTAATTAAATTGTTATATGAGAAAATCGGGGCCCCTCGTATTTTTGGATTCTTAAGGAAGAGCTAGATCAGAAAGGAATCGAGCTGTATTCCTTTCCCATAGAATAATATGGAAGACTTTTACACGGTAGTTAATCAAATTTATTGAAATAGGGTAATTTTGAAATCTGCTTACCTTAGATAAAAGTCAATCTAAAACCCACCCTGAAAGGCGCTTTCTAGTACAATTATAAAGACCAAAAATATGTTTACTTTATAGTGTGTTCCTCATTCTAGTTTTCTTTTTTGTGGGTTTTTCTATTGGCTAACAAATTTTGAGCTCACAGCTGTTCACGATGGATAATGCATTCACCCGCTAGAGATTGCGCTGGTCCTGTTTCATCCAACATAGAATTTTTTTATACTTATAAAGCTCGATAGAAAACGTCATAGCAAAGCTAAAGTTTATAGGAATTGAAGTAGAATAGTCTCGAAATGGAAAAGACCCGTAAGCCCAAGTAAAGCTTACAAATCAGGAATTTTGAATAAGAACCCGCGGATAAGATCCGCCTTAAACAAGAGACGCATATAAGGATCTTTGTGAGGAAGCGCTACTATAATCCGTATTTCCTAATAGTTCGAAGGGAATGGTGGAGGAGATTCGCTCTTACTTGAGATTTCTGTAAAAGTAAAACTGAATAAAATAAAAAAAATAGTAGGGGGTATTCTAGTATCCAAATTCTTTATGTTTCAGAGAGGTCCTTAATAAATTTTTTAGTAGTAATGTACCAAATCCTTTTTTTATTGTAAAAGTAGTTGGGGTATGTTAGTAACTCAACACAAGAGTCTAACCTAAGTGAGTTATGAGGTACAAAAACCCGTTATTCCCGAATTAGGGGCACCTACACTAGATTATGTGACCAAAAGAAAGACAAAAAAACTTGACAGAGCACCATGAAAAGAAGTTACGTGGACAAGGTTCAAGACCCATATGACATAGGAGAATGGGAACCGCTTGGATTAGGAAAATGAATGACTTATAAGATTTACCTTTTCCTAATCTTTGACCATTTGGTTTACCTTGACCTGATTTGCCTCTTGCTAGGTCTAGGTATAGACATGGGTATATTATCTTTCTTTAATTTGCGCAGGAACTAAGATTGTGTATCCTAGCTACTTAATAAAATATGAAAATCTTCTGTCCATATAATAAGGCTACCTTAGATGGAACTTGAGCCAAGCCAGGCCTGACTAAAATTTGTTCCATTCGAGTAAATCTCACGGCCCTTGCACCCCTCGGCTCCTTGTGATAAAACCTAGCAGTTGGCGTTTTCTCATCTCTAACCCACACTCAAGAGTTTCATAAAAGCGGGTATACTATATAACCTCAGGCCCTTCTATTTGTTTCAGTAAAAAGGGAAAACAATAATTTATAAACGGATTCGTGGCAGAGCAAAGGAAGTCCTGAGTGGGGTCTTATTAGTAGAATTACTTATAAGAGGCGGATCCCTACCTAGGGTTAAATTAGGCTCTTGTTAGCCAATTCTTTTCACTACTTTTAAAGAGACTAGAGATTCGCTTACCTCGGTAAGAGTTCTATTCATAGAATACAGCATTTCTTTAAACCTTTCGAACATAAGTTTTAGTCCCACACCGGCGCTTTATAAAAGAAAGCTGCCATTTGTCCCCCTTATTTTTTACAAGAAACCTCTTAAGAAAGGAGCCCGCAAGCTTTACTTTGTACTTATGAAACCCCTCTATTACGAAAAAATCTTTATCACCTAAGATAAGGGGGAATACTAAAATAAGAAATTGTTCTAAACTTAAAATTGGATATCTAGCTTCCTTAGTAGAAAACCCCGTAGTATATGAGCAGAATTTTAGCAGCACGTCCATTAGAATTCCTTTTAATAAGTAGGTTACCTTTCACAATTCGCAGTAATTTCTCCACTTATACGAAGAGGTCTACTAACCCTATTGTAGACAGCATGCTTTAATTTAGCAATAATCCCTCTGAAAAGGCGCTTATAAATATTATTACACGACATAGCGGGGCCCCTTTACACCTATACTTCTTGACTGAGTATTATATTAGAAAGAAGGGGGATCCCCATAAGTGTAAAGCTTATTATAGGGTAAAATGGATCCTATTTGTTAAGGACCCGCTCCATGAGGACTCGCTTTCTTATATTTTCTGTAGTGTAATTTGAAAGTTTATTCAATGTCATTAGTAAAATATCAACCCTGCAGCTTAGTGAAAAACTAAAGTAGCATATACCTTTGAGACACTTTTGTTATTATATCTCCTAGATTTTGACTCTTTATTAGTAGTGAGATTAATAAGCATTTTCTATACTATACTAAACAAATAAAGCAAAACTATTTAACCAGGAGAAAGCCCCATTATTGCTCTGTATTCATAAATGCAAAAAGTATATAAGTATAAAGGGAATTTGCAATTATCCAGGACATCACATTCCTTAAAAGGGCAAGCGAGGACTAGTATGGATATAAACCAATATTACTAAAAATTGCTTTTATGGATAAGATTCTTTGAGTATTTCGTGAATGAAAGTGCCCGCGGGTTAACCTGTTTACTGTAAAAATGTAAGTATAAGATTTTTTAAAATAGCATATCTTGTGAATAAGAAATAAGGATACCCATATAATTGAAAACAATGAAATAGGGTTAAAAGCTTACTAGACATATGCTGCGTTACTTTTTGAGGTTCCTACCTTTTATGCTTACTCTTAGTTTTGGCCTAAAAACAAAAAAAAAGGTTTCAAATAGGGGTTTGACTATATAAAAGCCTGCATGAACAATTCGAGAATGTGTTTTGAGAGCAAAAATAAGGTTTAGTATCTCCTCTCCACGTGTGTAAATAGGTAAATAGATAGTCAAAGCTTTAGGTATATGCGCTTTCCTTGACTTGGGCTTGATTCCGGGGGGAGTAATGGAAAGGCGCTCTTCTTACGGCGTTATACTTTGCGCTTCTTAAAAATTAGTTTTTTTTTTACTTTAGGGTCTCTTCCTTTTTTACAATGTCATTTATTAGAACTTCAGTTCCAAAGAGCATAGGTAAAGAACTCATCTGAGTAACAAGAGGTACGGGAGTCCCGAGGACAATTACATGTCTATCTTGGTACTGAGACTCCTGAAAATATTGACTCGACCCTGTTGTAGAAGGAGAAGATATGTTCTAAAGTGCGGAGGGTTTTCTATTCGAGTATTTGCCTTCAAATCCTTAGATTTGACTGACAATAAATTCGTGTTCTTTGCAACATTGAAGCGGGATCCTTTTCTATGTTAATAGCAGTCGGGAACTACCTACATTAGGAAAGGTCCGCTGAGTTACATCATTAGTATGTGTTTGTTATTACTATACGGACTATATACCTTAATTTCCAAGTAAATAGAAGGGGGTTTCTGATATAGATCTTTTAGTAAAAGAAATTTACGAGCTAAGAGAGTACCCGTATTTGAACTTTTGCCCTTAATCCAATGATGTTTGCTGTAACCTTGTAGTCATTAACAAACTTTCTTACTATAGATAAGATATAATCTTTACTTTGTTAACAATCCAGTTATAAACGATAATTTAGTTAATTGCTTGATAAAAGTAGGACTTGTACTCTATTATCAATTAAAAGACCTCCTTGGAATTTCCCAGAGTCCCTAAGCTTAAACCCTTTTATGAAGGCCGGTCCAAAAGTAGCAAACTTTATGAAGTTTACTCGTTATATAAAAGTAGAAAATATTGTTACAACATGACAAGTCCTGAGTTTTCAGTTACTTCAGATTCTCCATACTAAGGATATAAGGTATTCGATTTTTTTTAGGCTGGTTACTAAATTTTAACAGATAAGGGTTTCGACGTCGAGTAAAAAGACGGCATAGCTTGTCAGTAATTGGTCATTGTAGCGTAGGGATTCTTGTAACCTTGAGAGCCCCAACTCTATTAGATATAGTATACCCAACCCAAAATCTTACTTGTTTAGTTTAGGAATACTAAAAATTCTTAGATAAAGCCTTGCTCGCGCTTCTTAAAATTGTATAGAGTAAATAAGAATAGTTAGTGCTTGCTCCATAGGGTATAAAAAAGCAGGACTTGAGTGACCCTAGGTCATTGTGGTTTCTAACCATAAATGATTACTATGCGGATTTAGGTATTAAGAGAAGAGGAATGCAATGAATCTTTAGTAGCGACATATAGATTATAGGTCCAGGCGAGAGATAGGAGTATGCATTTCTTAAAAAAGAGACATATAATCAGACGAAGTTATGGAAACATACTAGGATAGCCGATTTATATCAGACTAAAAAGATCAAGATTAGAAGAAATCCATAAAGTCCAAGAAACTCAAAAGATTAAGCTAGTACGACCCAGCATTCCCTTTTGCTGGTTAAAGCGGAGCTCTCTTGTTCGGACATGTCATTGATTCAAGTCGTATTAAGTATACTAAAGTAAACCAGAATCCCTTTCACAGCAACTACCCTACCGATTTGGAATATCCCGGATGGCAACCCTAAAGAGGGCATTCTCTTTGCTTGGCTGATGGCTAGGGGGTTAGTGCATGAAAGTAGTCTAGGATAGGAAGTGGTGAATAATAAAAAGGGTTTTTAGATATTGTAGGCAAAATTTCCTGCGTATTTGTATAAAAACTAGTTTTCGGGAAAAGACTTGCTCTTGCAAACTTCTTAGACATGAAAATTAATGTCTATCCTTCAAAGATTCTTGATTTCTCAAAAGTGAGAACTCTTTTACCCGTTCGTGAGACGAAAAATGTATTATTAGCTTCTTATTCCTAATATGAGAACTAGAATAGACTTCATAATAACAATCGATTAACTTATTTAAATTACTTAATAAATATCCGGTTTAGTATAATATAAAGGACAGCCGCAGGTTCTAATTCAGCTGGTTATAGGGAGTCCAATAGTTGTTATACTGAAAGCTAATGGTAACCCCGAATTCTTGCAGCTATAGGTTCTTTATTCTGTCTTTTTTAACTAATTGCTCGTTATACATAGCTTTAATATTTAGGAGATCCGAGGTTAGGCTTTACTTGGAATAGAAGCTCGTATAAGAGCACATCTCCTCTTCGAAATCTACCCATTTTATTTAGTAAATTTATTTAGTGCGTTTACACTCGGTAGAACAGAGACCCATTGAGACGCCGGCCGTAGGTGTAGGTTCGAATCACAGCTTTTTCTTATTTGATTTGGGCAGGAATTAGAGATAAAACAAGCACACTTTTAATATTAGCTACCCTAAATATGTTTAAATAGGTAGGTATTTAATATAATTCTTAATTACCAAAAAACTGAATGTGTAATCTAGGAGCCTTATACCGAGTTGGCGTGAACTGGTTTTTGATCTTATATATAATTATACTGATTTATTATATGAACTCATCTAATACTTTCATTCCACTATTTAAAAGCTATTTTAGCATTTGTCTATGTCTATTTTTATGACCTATGCTTACTCAAAAATACAACTCAATTTGGGACTCATTTATATGGGAGGAGGAATCCCTTATAATTAAAAACTTGGTTAATCCTAAAAAACTAAAAAAGACTCCATATAAGGGACTCTTAATATTGGCGAATCCTCCTATAAAATTCCAATCCAAGAAAAAACAGAGAATGTAATATTATAGCTTACCCTCGAAACCTAGCGGATCATATAGCTCGTATGTACAATACCCCTTGATATCGTTTTTTCTATATTGTGAAAAGCGAAAACATACTAGAATTGACCTCTTGAATGAAGGCTTTGTCTTGTTTGAAGGGGCTCGCAGCTGGGTGTACAAGTTAATGTGGAAGTTCCTCGCCTAAATACTAAGAAAAGCGGTTTGTTTAAAATTCAAAAATTGAACAATTGGGTTTATCCCTTTCTATGCCTCTAATAGCGATTCCATGGAAATTTAAACTGAGAATAAAAAAGAGCTTATTAGGAGTTTATAGGATCTTTTGTAGTTACTCCAAAAGTAAGAAAGGACAAGTAGGCGTTAACTCACGTTACGTGATATATTTGGGCTCTCCCCCGCTGCCATGGAATAAATACTAAACTAAAGTTTAAAGTATATCAATAGCTAGTTTTAAGTCTAGATGCGAGTACTGCTATATAAAGGTGGATTTATTATGAATCACGCGCTATTATCCTAGGAATGTTTTTAAACAATAAATAGTAAAACAAATTGTTTACCGGCTTCTAGTAATGTTTTTTTATCTCTGAGTCATTTTATGGGTTCCTATATAATTTTTTGCTGATCACTATTCTTAACTTTTAGCTATTAGATTTTCCTCGCAGGGCAGACAAGCCCTCGGTCAACAGAGAACTGGCAACATTAACAATATTCAAGTCATATTCCTATATTCTTAAAGATTAGACAGTTCCTAAAATCTCGTTAAAGAACACTATACTAATGCTCTAAACTCCTCTTTTATACTTCTTATAATATAAAGATTTTCTGTTAACCACTTCTATAAATTTATTGAGAGTTCCTAATATTTTGAACAAGCACTTCCCCTAAACACCTTTAACCAGAACACAGAAAGACAACTAAGAAAAAGAGCCTCGGGAGCTTAAAAAGTAATGCTGATTGCTACACACAATATTACAGATAGGTTTTGGTATTAGTTACCGGGGATCTCGCATATAGTTTTAAAATACAATTACAAATAAGGGTTACTTATAAATGAAAAGTATAGAATACACCTTAAGGCTACTGCTCACAAAGCCTTTTTTAGAGAATGATTGATAACATACTAAAATTCATAATACTGAGGGCAGTTAATGACTCCACTCCAAAAAGATACATCTAACACACTGTTGATAAAAACCCAGAGGATTTCCTAGCAATCCACATTTTTTTTTTCTAAGAGAGATTCCATTTTCTTTTTATTAGGTGCTTCTGAAGCTTAGCTTTATTTAGGTATGCTCGAGTACTTTTCGTAGATCCCTATTAGATCCAGTTCTAAGAATCTAGCATGTAAAAAACTCCTTATCTTAGAAAAAAGAGCATGTCGGTAAATTCTTAGTTAAGTGTTTGATCTGCTCACTTTATTTTGGAACAGGCTGTAGGCACAATTCCCTCTTTGAGCTTTGAAAATGGAACTAAAACATACTTTTTATTATGCACAAAAAAAGCTAGTACTAGTAATATAATATAATATTTGTAGTTCGTAAAAGGGTAGGGGTTCTGGCTTGGATGTGCTACTCTAATAAACTTACGCAAAAAGCACACTTATATAATTTCATTTTGTAGTTAAGAAACTAAACTCATGAATAAAAAACTTGTACCACAAGGAACCTTTTTATAAAAAGAGCAGGGTCATCCATAAAGCATAAAGGAAAGCCTTAACAATCTAAACGGACAAAACGAGGTCTTTCACAATAGGACTCCCTAAAAGAGGATCTTAAGCCTTCTTAAACAAGCAAACTTCAAATAGCTTTGAAATCCCTAGGAAAAACTCATTAATGTTTACTATGGTGCATAGTAGCTCCTTTACAATTTCTGATGATTCTTTAAACGAAAAAGGTCGCCCTGAAATAAGAAAGAAAATTGCTTGATGCTGAAGAAGCAGCACTTGGTTACAAATGAAAGACAGAAAAGAGTGCGCGTATTAGTAAACTTAGGTAATTTTTTATCTTGTTAAAGCCTATCCGTTTGAACTTTTGAATTGAAAAGGATCGTAATTAAACTGTATTCCTTAGTATAGAAATTCTTGTTACACAATATCAAAAGTAAGTCCTAAAAACAAAAAGATATAACTTTATAGTAGGTTTTGAACTCTTAAGTAAAGAATCCGTGTACATAATTTAATGTCTAAAGGGCCCTTGAAAGAAAGTGTTACTATATCTTCAAAGAACGGGAAACCCTTTACTTATAGGAGGAACCCCTTATTACGAATCGTGGGTAGGCTTCCATATATTTCCCTTTTATTCCTTGTAGATTATCTCTACGAACTGGATCCAGTACTGTCGTATTTATAACCCTTGACTCTAAGTCTTTTATTACCAAAAATTCCAAGAGTAACCCTTTTTGTAATGGCATGGCATAACCACAGACATATCTCTTCCATATTAAAGGACTCCTTATACTTTACAGAGATTTCTTACTCCGTATACAACTAGAGATATAAAATTCCTGGAGGTATGACTTTATCCTTAAATGAGATTCAAAAGTTAGGGAATACTAAATGAATCCCTTTTTACAAGGTATGGCTCTGCAGAAGCATGAAGGGTTGCGCCTTTATTTTCAAGAATTCTTATTTATAAAAAGAGGGTTTATTCGTGAGGAAACCGTGGAGATATCCCCCGTTAGTAGAGGACTTAGGATCCGGTTGCTTTGACTAATATGTATTTAAGGGTTCACCATCTGTGAGTGGCATAGTCTTTTCCTTCTTTAAAGAGTTTTATAGTTAATCTAAACGAGTACCCGAGCAGTGTGTCAATAAGGGTTTTTCCTTGTTACCTTCGGAAAGTCCTCTATTAGATACAAAAACGCTAGTAGAAAAAATCACTACTATTTCCTTTATCTTTTGTGTGAAAGTTATTTAATGCGGATTGCAGGGATCTTTTTGGATACCTTATTAATCAGATAGATATCTGAGTATTAATAAAATATTAATATAAAAGGATTCTCGTAGATTAGGACTTTTCTAAAAGACATATTCCTTATCTGTCTTTATGTGGGCTGTATTTTTCTAATAGCAGTACTAGAACTATCAAAGAATTTAACTGGTATACTTTTCTTGTATTGCTCTAAGACTCCCTTAAATCTAATGCTTTAAACACTAGAATTAGAATCCTAAATAAAGAGTTACAAAAACCGGGTTAATTCAAAAATCCAGATATTCTTTAATACTCCGGTTTCTTTCACAATGGATATCCGCATCTGATTTAAGAGCAATAAACGGATTCTTTATTACCTTGACAAGAATAACCAAGAATAATTAATTTTGTAAAAAGAGGAGAGAGCTTTAACTATGGTCAACTTACTTGGGTTGGGTACAAGCAAATAAGAATCCTTAGATATCAGGCTATTTTGTTAGTTACAACAGGTTTAGTTTAGTAAAAAAGGTAAATCTATTAATTCGATTAGGCGCGACCTGTAAGGAATTTCTTCAATCCGGCTCCTGGGTATTAGTATTTAGCTGCGGAGTAAAATTTTGTATTTCACAGTCCATTACAGCTAAAAATGTTGCTATAAATTGATTGACTTTGTGGAACTTCCAGCTAACTAGGTTTACTTTCCCTCTTCACAATAGATGGCTTTTTAACTAAGCCTGATAATGAATGGATGTTAAGGATCTCTTACGAGTTGTTTCCCTATATTTACTTATTAAAAGACCAGCCGGAGTGTAGTAGAGAATTATACTCCTTATTTTACGAGGTCATAATACATCCGGGGTTTCCGCATTGCTGAACGAATAAATGATATAGGATGTTTATAAAACACGTTGTTGTACTTCTACATAAGATTTAGACTCAAAAACGGAATTCTTATTCTTAAGCGCGAGAGATATAAACTTGGTACTAAACCTTTTCTTTTTTTTGTATTAAAAGTTAAGAGTACTTTTTATCATATTCAAATTTAAGGTAAAAGTAGCGCGCCAGGCTAAATATCAAGATTAAACTTTACTTTATCTCTCAAAGGGTCCTTTTACTAATAATTACTTCATTTTTAAGGTCCGGTATCAGCATTTGAACTAAGTAAAAGCGTGCTCTCATATGCTAACAGGAAACCCTGGGGTGTAATCTCCTAATAAGTCGTGCCACCAACGGAGCTTCAGTATCCGAATTTTTGATACAAGCCTAGAGATTCTTCAGAGTAGTTCCCATTTTTTCTATTTACTTCAAAAAGCAAAGCACGTTCTGATAAACCCGACGAGCAAAGGGTTTCAGTCACAGATTAAAAAGGCTGCTTTGGAATAAGAGGAATAAGAGAGCTAAGGCAACTTTGAGGAGGCATTACTGCTTCTTTTTTATACTGCAATACAGTTTTTTTTACGAATTCTATTAATTATGCTAGATGTTTTTTCGCAGGATTATAAGGCAATTAACTGAAACTATAGAACACGCGTCCTATCCTTTTCATAACTTTTCTTAAATTGGGTATGGTTTACTCGAAACTTCATTACAGGCACCCCGTTTTCCAGTATTAGTTAGCTTGTAAAAGTCAAAGATCCTTATTATATATTAGGGTAAAGATAAGCGGTAGAGTAAGATTCTTAATTCTAACAATATTATCTCAAATACCAGATTTTTGCAAAGCTTGGGCAGCTGGTAATATAAGCCCAAATACTCAGAGTTAGGTAAATTTATCAATACTTGCTTTGGTTATACAACCTTATTTGTGTGTCCTCATTAAATGTATAATGAAGGTCTTTTCTAAATAGAAGTGTACCCCTTATTACAACTTTTATGTGTTTTATCTATATTTTACTATTCGCTTTTCATATCAGATTTCTGTTTTTATTTATTAGAAATGTAGGCTTTACTGTCCTAGTAGTTCCTTCTAGGTATTCTGATATTATAATTATATATTTGATATGAGCTAGCTATTAATGTAAAGTTTATAGTCAGCTCTCTATTAATATGAGTTCCTCGTCAATCTTGAAGGTTCTTTTTTAAGTTGTTGTACGGAAAGGATACCCTATATCTCGATTTAATACTAAGCATACTAGAAGAATTGCTCTAAGCGGAGTGCTGCCCTTTAGCTAAAGCTTCCTTTTTAATAAAAAAATGTAACTCTCGAAAAATTTGTTAAGTTTTTTTGATAGCTTGGTGTAGACCTCTTAACAGCCTTAGCCGATATGTAACGGTTTTTCAAACAAGTGAGGGAGTCTCTTTATTTTATATTTTTTTTGGAGTGTTCCCTAGAAGGCTTTAAGGAAAAGGTTATCCTATATAAATAAGAGATTATAAAGCAATCTTTTAAGCAGTACTTTTTGGCAACTTAAAGCTCATACTCACGGGTGAAAGGAACCCAGATCGACTAGAAGCCTTCTCTTTTCGCATATAAGGGAGCTCCTTGTATTTGAGTTTTTGTGCTCGGCAACATTCTTGCATTTACCTTTAATGTAGGGATATAAAAGTACTTATACGTTATCCGCGAACTCCTTTTTCTGTCTTATATACACACAGGACCTAACCTGAAAAGGAAGTAGCACCTCTTAATGTCTATACTTAGGTATCCTCTTTTTTAGAATTTTAAAGGATTAATTCAGTTATAGGGAATTTGTAGCAGTATTTTTGAGAGGACTTACTCTTAAATGTGTTTTTGGAGTATTAATATCTAGTAGATTTGGGGTTGGGACATTCTGTGAATGGAATTGAGAGGGGTACCTTTTCCTAGGAATTTCATGAGTTTTCAGCTTAGCTAAGGAAAGTCAAGGGGCCTACCATACCTGGTATAGTCTTTTTGTAATAGAAGTTTTAACAAAATTGACCCGAGGATTTCCTTCAAATAATGAAGCGATGCTTTTGGGTATTTAATATAGCATTGGTACGTACGAGTAAGTAGGATCCCTTTAAAGGTTTAATCCGTTGTTATAGCTAGGAGAGTTTCTTCCTATCCCGAGTCTAAATTATTTAAACTTTCTATAAAGGAGTCTTCACCAGAGCTATATTAATTCCAGGGAGTTTTACACTTTCTTCAGTCCTGATATATTCTATAAATTAAGTTGGGGTATTCCTATAAGTCTCAAAAGTTCAAAATAATAAGGGTTGATGATCGCTGACACAATATCACAGAATGCTGAAATTCTTCTATTCTAACTTAAATCAGATCAAGTCCAGTTTTCCCTATTTTTATTGCACTTTTGGTGTGATTAAGAGGGCTCCAGGCCCCTTCTTGAGTTGAGTTCTATATAATCTCGATACCTGATTTATAATTTTAAATTATTTATAGCTGACACAATTTATACACTAAATTTTTTGTAAGTTACTTTTACTTCAGAGATAGAAGAGGGTTCGGTTGTAGAAGTAACAAGCTTACTTCCAGGAATTTTTTACTAGTGATCTACTATAAGGAGTTATCGAAGCATTCGAATCCCCTATCGATTGAAAAACTGAGTACTTTCGGAGTATGCTCCCTAATTTCATAAATGCCGGTTATTCCTTATCTTATATACCCAACAATTCTTGAACAAAAAATGAAAGGACAAGGAACCTAGCACGACAACTAACAACAAAAAATTTTGGGTTTTGAATAAGTCTTGGTCCCGAAAACACCTTAATTTCATATAACGTAGAAGGATATTTGTGATAATATCAACAGTATCAGGTATTAAATAAATATATATAAATCTTGCTGAGCTTATAAAGGAACCCCTCGGTATAGAAAGAGGGCTCCTTCTTTTCTCGACAGGTAAATCTTGTAGGTATTTGATAGCTAAGTTGCGTTATTTTAAAACAAGGTAGCCCGTATAAACTGTGTACTAAACAGGGATTCATTTACTACTAGACTCATTGCTTGCCCAATTTCGCAGCTGTTACAAGATACTTATTTGTAAAAACTGCATTATAAAGGGAGTAGAAAACTTTGACTTTATATTCTATTTTTCTTTCTATTTTTTAAAATGTTTTACCAATATAGGAAGGCTCTTAGTCGGTCTTTCTAATAGGAGTCAAAATGAGTATCTGAACAAGCAAGTTAGGTACTAAAATTTAGTATTTAGTGTGGAGGCTCCAAGTAGATAGATGATTCAACTTTAAATTTGTTATTGTAAGCTATGGGAGGTCTTCATAAGAAAAACACTGAGGAAGAAAAGCTACTTGTTTTGTCTTTTTCCGAAACCCTATACCCCAACTTCTCGTGATTCGAATACCAACAACATCAGATAACGTAACGAAGTTGCATTACCACTGGAGTCGAGACTGAGATCTAAGCGAAATAAACATATAAGCTTTTCTTATCTTTTTACTTACTGAAATGAATCGAGTTTATTCTATATAAGTAAATTTAGTTTGAATTATATCCTATATCGTGAAAGGGGCAAACAAAAGCAAGTAAGAGTCAGGCTTTCAAGACTAAGAAAACCGGGGCTAAGAAGACAAAAGCTACTAAAGGAAGTAGAGGTCTTAAGAAACAGAGGTATAAGAAAGCAAGTAAAACAGAGCTGCATAAGAAACTCGTAATCTAATACTAATAAAAGGAAGGTTATAAAGCAAGCTACAAATCAGAAGCAGAAGACTTGGTTGTCATAACGTATGAATGGACTACTGTAACCATTACAATTACCCTTATCAAGTCAAGAAGTGTGTGGGTATTATAGGTATGAATGTACTATAATAATACTATCTTGCAACTCACTCCCTTCGGGTGCCCCTACAATAGGCATACTATTATCTGTAAGGTTTCTCTACTCTCTAGATTAGTAACAACAAAGAATAAGAAGTAATAACCTTAACAACTAATAGAACATCTAATGCAATCTATAATTAACACCAAATACTGTCTATCTAATAAAGTAACTAATAAAGAGATACTAATATATATAATAGTAATCAGTAAATCCTAACAAGAGTCAAGATAATAGCTACAGAGTACAGCTACAATCAGAAAGGGTTACAGAAGACTAAGAAGACTCTAGCTATCAAGAAGAGTACGAGTGGGCTATTGAGAGTATGTAACATGGGCTGCAGAAAGCTACAAGATCAAAAGCAAATGTTAGTAATCTCTTTCTGGGTTATATAATTGAATTTTCCGGGTTAGGAAGGTAATCAAGTAACCAAGTTTCTAGTTGTCGAGAAGGATCCTTATGCTCTATAACTCCAAAAGGGAAGTTTTTAAACCAGGTTAGCGCTTTGGAGCTATCTATAAAGCAATGAGAGCGGGCAGTATCTTAGTAGGATTTCTTCTATATCTTAAATTCTATTTTTAATTACAGAGATTTTGAGTAGTTCCTATTACCAATGAGAACTTGCTTTTTACTCTTAGCTAGTATACGACTCTGTATTTTCATTCATAGCTTTCTTACTCATAATTTGTATCTTTTCTTTGTCTTTATGGAGGATCCTTATAGAAAGACCACTGACTCTTCATAGTATGCTTCTTAGGTTCCTCTATCTTCTTGTTTTGTTCCTGATAGATAACCCCTTTATTGATTGTTAATTCTTTGTCTAAGTGATTGAATCTGCTATTATTTTTACTTTAACTTACCCAAAATACACTCTATTACCTCCTAGACTAGTATTGGTATGGTAGTATTTGACCTACGAAATTGTGGGGTTGCTCTAATAACTTGCAAAGAAAGTAAGACTGAAAAACAGGGTTATCAGTAAAGCAGATTCCTACCAGGGTTTCCTTGGTGCTTATATATTGTACAAGTTGCTCGGTAATCTATAAGTCTTAGCGAAGGTAATTTCCTTTTTATTAAAAACACAAGACTAGTAAACTAGTTAGCTGGCTTATAGAGAGAAAGAAATTCAATAATAAGGAAAAACTTTTATTAATCTACTTATTTAGTCTAATAATCACATCATTGATATAGACAGGCTACTTTACTTACCTATATTCGAGCTATTATGATTGTAAATAAAGTTGTACATAAAACCATCTGTTTCCCCAATTAATCAAAAATATCATAGCTAAGCCTCTTTTAAGCGACTTAGACCCCTAATAAAAAGTAAATATTTATAGTGGTAAAACAAGAATGAGTAACAATTTATTATTTAAAAACCTGGTTTGCCCTTCTTTGAATAAAATAATAACCAAGGCTTCAGAGGGCCCTCTTGTTATTCATTAAATCTTTCTAGACCTTTTAATTGATAGAACATTAGATGTACTTTTCAATGTTCTGGAGGTTCAATTGCTGATATATCAAGTATTTACTTCAGAAATCAATCCTGGGTATAACTCTGAATTAGAAAGGTCTTTATCCTATTTGGTTGATTTTACGATTTTAAAGAGTTGAGTATTAAGTAATACTTAATAATAAACTCTTTACTAAACCTTAACTGTTCACCAGAATTTTTCCAGTAAGATTGGCTTGTGAGTTTATCACTGGGCTTAACTGAGAAAGCTCCGTTCAAGTGCACCTCCGTCACTTCTATCCGTAGTTAATACACCCCAAAATCAGGATATACTATAGGACAAAAGAGTCAACTATTATTTACTTATATACCAAGACCCGTAAGTTAGTTAATTATTTCGAACAAATTTCACTGGGCGAGTGCAAGTGGAAATACAATAGCGCTAACTTTTATAGAATTCAAGTAAAGTCTACTTTGTCTAAAACAAGCAAATAAATATTTAAAAACTTTTTAAATATTAAGGAACTTCTTGAAAATATAGGGTATAATCTAAGAGAATACGTGTGCCAAAATTCGGGGTTGTCCCTCCGAAACCCATTCGATTTCAAGGAGTTAAGGTAACTTTGAGCGCCTTAGGTATCCCTTTTATTAAACGATTTTAATTATTTATGTATAAGAGTAACTTGTATAACTTACATAAACAAGGTAAAGAGCAGGTTTTAAAAAGTATGACGACTAAATTCGGGTTTAGTATACTATAGAAAAAGCATATAAAATATTCACAGAGATCTAAATTAATTGTTTGAGAGTGGCGAAAGGGCTGGTAGGTAGACACTTATGAGTTACGAAAAAGAGCTTAGATATAAAATTACTGGATTCCGGAATCAGAACGGGTAACTAAGCAAGTAAAAACCATACAAATAAAGAACCTGTTCCTATCCTATCCTATATAATAAGAGCTCTCTGAATAGGGGCGAATTGAAAAGCAAAGACTTGTAAGGGGAAGTATCTTAGTACTAGGCAACCCCCTCCTTAAGGACTTCTTTAATTCTTGTTTGAGTGTGTTTGCTTTAAAAGTTAAAGAATATTAAGTAAAAGAGATAAGAGCGCAATCTATTTTCGTAACTTTAACCAAGTAATTTCATTAAACAAAATCAGTGAATATTTTTATTTAAAAACTCTGTTTCTCGTTTAATTAAGGGTTTATAATTAAAGTTTTCGGAGTCCTATAATAAAATAATGAGTATAGTAGTTTATAGGAACCTAGAGTTAAAGTAAGAAATATATATAAAGTACCCGTTTTAGAAAAGAAACCACTTAGAGGTTGGTTACTACCTCAGAGTTCCAACTATCTTAGTATTGTAAACTACATCTAATACATAGCTGGGTATTTAAAGATTATTAAGTTACTGAATCTTTAAAATTTAAAAATATACCTACTAAAGATTCTCTCTTTTTAGTTTTCTTCAGTAAATAATATATATATATGTAATAAATGTAGGTAGCTTGTCCAAGACTCCTCATTTCTTGTAAGTAAGAAGTCTTGCTAAATGTTAAAATGGTTGGAGAGGAGGTTTGTTCTAGGAATTATCCCTAAAGCAAAGGGGAGCTACTTTTTTTTACCTTGCTTGGATTTCTCTTAAATAAGGCTGACATTTATTAAGAATAGGAAACTTCTTAACTTACCCAGTTGCTTGTTAACCCTTTTCTTGTAACTGAGTCCTTTACTAGAATCACTAACTAAAAATATCTATGGAAAATATTAGCAAGGCTCTAGTAAACTATGAAACAATTACATAAGAAAAAAGGCAGAGTTCAGTTTTATAGATTCCGTCTCATATAGATGAATATTAAAAGTTTAAATCCAAGATTAGCTATTAGCTTTACAAGGTATAAGTGACAAAGAATTCTGTATTACTTTATTTTAGTACGACACTATCCATGTAATATCTAAATTACAAGTGCCCTTTTTCTGCCCTACTTGAAAATTTGATTGACACTGATAACTTTCTGTAACTGAATTAGTATTCAAAGTCTATGATTAAAGAGACCCTTTTAACATTTGAATACCCTTCATTTTTTTTGAAACAAAAAAAAATTATAGAAACTCTAGGGAGTGCTTTTTCTTTTGAATTCTTTATTATTTTTGTGTAAGTTTAGGACAAGCTAGCAAGAAATAGGGAAGTCACTATTAGGACTAGCTTACTTAATTTGTGGAACGGCAATAGAATTGTTACCTAAGCGGTATCCCTCATAAAGGCTTTCTACTAGCTCTAGATTTCCCAGCTTCTAAGGAAGACCGGACTAATTTAAGGGGCTGGCTCTTAACTTTGCTATTCCGAACCCCGGGGGTTATCCCCGACCTCTAAAAAATCCTATCTAATATAGTAATAAACCAATTAGGAACTTTCTTGAGCCGAAGGATCCTAACCTAAACATATCTTGGACTAATTCCTACTTGTAAAAGCAGGTATAAAATAAAGCCAAGAGGATATAAAGAATTGAGGATAATGTAGTAAAAGTTCTCCGTTTCGTTGTTATAATAAATAAAAGCTTTGGTAGGATAAATATTTTACTCGGATCCTGGATACAAAAGCGTGGTCTCTCTAAAATCTATTTCTGTTCCCTTTAGTTTTTTAGTTATCTCTTTTCGGAAATTTCCTTACTATGCACCCAACTCCTTCCAATATCCAAAAGTTTTAGTAAGGACATAGAGCCCTCTTCAAGTTTTAAAGTAGACTCTTAGGTGGTTTTTAGGCCACATAGAATTAGCAAAACCTCTTTAGCACTAAGGTAAGTAAAACAGCTTTTATTTACAAAATTCAAGTATAACTATTTTGTTAGTTTAACAAATTTTACATTATAGGATTCCCTCTCAATAAAAAGAATTCCTTAGTATCTATTTCCCTAAAAATTACATACACATAAATAGAATTCTTGGGGTAGTTAACTGGTCGATCAAAGTTTGCCGTTTAGGATACCTCTTTTTACTATTTCATCTTACGGGATAGACGTAGCACTTAAAAATTCTTGTAGTATATATCCGGGTTGCTGCTGGTTGTTTCATAGCTGATACTACTGTTGGGAAAAGTGACTTTGGAGATAAATACCTTATGCTAATGTCCAATACAAAAACAGTTTACCTCGCTTTTTAATCCAAGTGGTAAGGCAAGCGGGACGACCAATTGTCGATTCAAATTCTTACTGTAATATTCTTACTGTAATACTAAATTTAGTAAGTAAAGTCTTTCATTGAATGGAAATGCAGCATTAGCCAGATATCTGGTTTCAGTGTCCCTATCTCAAGTTGAATTCTTTATATTAATGATGTGATAAGATAAATTGACCACATAGCTTCCTAATAAACCTTGACTTGCACTACGTCACTTACGAATAGTATGGTTTCAAGAACAGTTTATCGAACACTAAGCTTGACCCAAATTGAAGACCAAGTCCACTAAAAATTAACAACTAAAAAACTTAAGCCTGGTATAAAAACTTTCTCTAACCGACCACTCGCGAGCCTCGACTAAGACTTCAAAACAAAGTAGAAGTGGGACTCCGCCTTACCTTAAAAAAGATAACGTTTGTTACTCATTAATAATATAAAGAAAACTAATTAAAATGACACTATGCTCTGGATTAAGACTGACTACATGAAATAAAAAGTATATTAAGATCAAAAACGAATGCTTATATTACAATCTTGAAGAGTACATTCGAGTTAAGGAATAGGAATAAGAGATTGCTTATGCATAGGGTAGTTATATCTACAGGGGCTTGTATTGAAAGGAATTCCTTATCCGGAACTCAAATTCCACGATTTCATAGATCATTTTGGCTTCTACTTTAGATTTTAAAAAGCCTTAACTAGAGTTTACAATTTCTAGATAATAATTTAAGGATTTAATAATCTGTACGGCAAATCCTTTAGCCATTTAGGGGGTTTAGAGAAGTCCTAACCCGAGGCTATAGCTTATAAAAACCGGAGAGTTAAGTTAAGTGCTAACAAATTTTATTACATAGTACCTATATGAAGAGGATACTTAATATTAACCAAGAACCTTTATAAATAAAGTCAAGATTTTTAACTGATGCAAAAAACTTATAGCTTATGGAATTTGCCTGGTTTACAGATTAAAAATAAAGAGAGTACAGAACCGGAGAATAGACTTGATTAAATGAATAGCTTTGAATACTTTGACCTTTCTAAACATTGACTCCTTAAATAGAGGTCAAAAGTTGTTTTGTCTTACCGACACAGACAGTACTGAACGGTTTCTTCTTTTGTCAATGAAAATCTCTAAATAGAAGGGCCACCCCGGTTCGAGATTTCTCTTGCTGGTACTCTACTTTAGTCATATCTTGATCTAGCATCCCTATCACAACGGAACGCTTAACCTAAATTATTATAACCTCCACTAGACTTCTGAACCCTTTGCATGTCGCGAAAAGGAAGCTGTGACTTACCCTCAAAAACGGGGGCTGGTATAAAACTTTTTGTAGCTATAGATAGGATTTTCTTACTATTATGTAATTAAATAAGAAAGGAGCGCTTGTGAAAAGGCCTCACAGACAGGGTTTTCGTGAAAATAGGGTTTACTGTAAGTTTGAATCACGAACCTTTAGTACTTTTTGGTAACTAGAACTCTTTATTCGGCTTTTGAACCTTTTGCTTTAATGTCTTTGATCTTTGAAAAAAACTCAGGGAATAGCTGCCAGAAAGAAATATAAGCTAAACATAATATAATATCTTTACAAAAAAGAGCTACCTATTTTTATTTGTACCTTTTGTCTAGTATGAATTCGTACCACACCTTATGATATTCCTTATACAAAGTGGTTTCCATCTGGATCTTCAAAAAAGGGGTTATATAAAAACTTTATAATAATGGTGTATAGCAAGTCAAGAGCAAGAGTACATACTTTTTTAGTAAGTAGTAATAATAAGTATATTTATACTGGATCAAGGGTATCCACTACAGTAAAAAAAAGTGAAGTCGATCAAATCAGGAAAAAGAGATTAATATAACTCTAGAGTAGCTAACCATATAAGGATATAAAATAGGAGTTACTCGACTAAAGTCTTGTTGATTGCTTTTCGCTGAAATAAGGTAACTCTCCCCCGCAGAAGTTAGAATAAGAAAACGTGCAGAATTAGTCTTTTTATAGCATACTCTAGAAAAATAATGGAATTTATATGCTTTGTTTTACCACACAAAGCTCTTTCAACAGATAACAAGGTTATGGAAGAGGTGCGTATCGAGACCTCGGTGTAGCTCCTTAAATTAGGCAGGGTTCCATATAGGGAGTCCGGACTGTATATAGAATATAGATAAAGTAAAGTCGCTCTGAGCGTCCTAGTAGAATTTGAATATCTTTTTTCTTGTATCTGATAACAAAGTCTTTCTTCTATATTACCTCTGGATCTTAAAATCACTGACTCATAATAAACTCCAGCTAAGGAAAATGCCCAGGTACTTTGGACAAAGTCTCCTACTCAAAAAGAACTGGGTTTATATATTCTTTTAATTAAAAATACTAAATCTAAATAAAGTTAATTTAATTGGCAGTCCTTACCTAGAGAAGGCTCTTCAGGTTCAGTTCAGTAATAAGTAAGTTGATATTGAAAAAGTCATATTCCTCCGTTGGTTTAGACTTTCCATGAATTTTTGTTTTTGAGAATACTATAAAGTTATATTGGCAAAGCTCAGGGTACTCTAGGACTTTGTATTTGAGCTAGGAAATCGGTTTTGGTATATCCAAATCGAAGAGGGTAGTACCTCTTTTCATCTGACACCTTAGCTATATGAAATTCAATATACTTATTTGGAAAAAAGAATCGACAGAATAAAGGAAGCTTCAAAACTTTTCTGACTTTATTTAAATTGCTACTTGTCTATTCTGTTAATTATTAAAGCTATAGTATTATAGGTCTTCTATATGGGTCACTTCAAAGGAAGGTTCTCAGAAAAATTCATATTTCATATTTCTGAAAAATAGAATGAGATATTAAGGAAAGTAGTCGCACACTAAAACACTCCCAGGGATTCTAATTTAAGTATAGAAAAGGGGAGTCCACCGTCCTTTTAGTAGAGAATTTACCTCAAAAATATGTTAGATTTCCCCTTTTTAATTGTTATGGTGGGCAGTTTTCTCATTATAGTGTGCTTTTTGAAAAGCCAATTTTAAGTACCCGAAGCGAGGGTTTTAGTATTATTGAGTGGGTTCTCTTGTGCAAAACTTTTTGTAAATTGTTTTGTATAGGTATCGGTGATCAACAGTGTAATTTGGATATCATAGAGGCTTGCGCTTGGGATCCTTTAAGATAAATACAATAAAGAGCTTTTTCCTTAACGTTAAGTATTTCGGGGATTTACCAAGAGCAGCCATAAAAAGGGATAGCATTAGTAATTTTCTTTTAAAAATTAAGCGAAGGTGAGTATTAACTTCATCAGTTTTATACTTAGATTGCTAGTAGCAGAGTATATCTATTCTAAGCTGAAATTTCTATTAAAAGTTTTCTAGACAAAGATATGAGGGCCTTAGTCCTGCTCTCAAATATAGGGTACTCGCTGGGGTACAGATGATTCTAGGTTGGATTTTTTTGATAAATCAGTTTTCATTTTTCTTTGTAAGCTAAACTAAAAATAGGAAAACACTTTATCGCTTTTAGCTGGGACTTAATAGGTTTTTCTAAACTCTTTTGCTCGAGACTCTTCCTTACTCTTCAGGGAACTACTTCTTTCAACTAGAAACTTTACTATATCCTCCCTAGGTCCAGTACAGTTAGTCAACAGTATCTTTGTATTACCTAAACTTAGACTCTTATTACTCGTTTTCTGTAGCCCTCTTGTAGCTAGAATGGTCTTCCTAGTCTTTGTCTTACTATAGGCTTATACTTAGTCCTACGTATTATTGTACATCTGAAGCTTTTCAAGTTGATATTTCATATGTTTTTCATCATTATTCTGGAAACTCCCTTGTGATCTTAAGCAGCTAAAAGCCTTCCTACTAAAAGAAAAAACCGGAAACAAAGGAGTAACCCCCACTATTAGGGCTATCGATAACTTTTCAGAAAGCTCGGGAATTTTCTTAGTTAGAGCTAGAGCCTAGGAAAACCCACTCTTTTTTAGAAGTATTATAGTAATACTGAGTTTTTGCCTTATAAGTTTCTGTGTTTTAGTTAGTAGTCAATTCCTCGTAAAAGCACTTTAGCAGCTCTACATCTTAGAAATTCAGGTTAAATGAAAATTTACTATAAAGGAGGTATTGACCCTTCTCGCCTTGGAACTGCTTTTCGTGGTGTTCTATCAAGTTGAATTACTTAGGGTGTAAGCTATGTTGACTTTGGAGTTGAAGTCAGAGATGATGAATAAGAAAAAGAGTCTTAAGAAAAAGGTCTAGGCTCCAAGGACTGGTATAGCTGACCGGGAAGCTATGCATAAGAGGATAGGTAGAGAGTTGAGTTTCCAGGAAAGGATAGATTGACTTTAGTTTGAATAGTCTAGTACAGTTTAAAGTAAGTATTGACAGTTTTCTCTTTCTTTATTTGTTGTTTCTATTGAGTTGTCAGTTGGTAAAGCACCAGTTAATGTAACCAGCACGACAAGGGTTCAAGTCCAAGAGTCCAGAGTTAGGTCTTTATCTTGTTTGCTTTTTATCCTAGATATAAATAGATTTAGCTTATTCTGTATATGCATCTGGTTATAGTAAGCATTCGGTGTATTTGGTTGTAGTATTTGGAATCGGTAGTGCAATGGACTTTAAACCAAACAGCTGGAGGTTAAAGTCCTACTCGTAATAGTCAAGGTAATAGAAAACTCTCTGAACAAGGAGAACAGTGAAGGCTTTTTCTTCCTGCTTTTTTATAAAAGTGATTCTACTTCAATCCAGTTTTTTGTACTAAGTTAAGTATACTCTCCATCGTAATCCGATTTAGTTACTATGTTTGCCTAGTGAAAAGAGCGGTAAAGTATAATGTAAACCTTGTGAGTTTTAGTAATTCCTTATATAAAAATATCAATTTTTTATTTGACGTGACTAGTTTAATAAAAGAAAAAGATAAGGAAGTCTTGAGAATTCTCCCAGTTTTGGCATACCCGCAGGGCTCTTTTACTGTTTTCGCATTAGAATTTCAAAATGTAGTGATCCATAACGGCATTCTACTTAGAGCCTAAGGAGGGCTTTCCCCAACTATGAAAATGAAGTCTTACCCCGCACAAATGAGACCCCCTTTTTTTGAATACATTATATGAAACTAAGGATTACTCTCTCAAGTCAAGTATAGAACTCTTCTTTACCCACTTCTAAACCTAGCGAACTACTTTCTTTTAATGCAAAAATCCTACCTAAACTGTATAGATATCGCTCAGAAACTTCTAGTTTTAATTATAAGGGTCTAGTTTCTTGACTACAGAATTCGTGCTATTGGACAGGCATTAGTCACGGAACATACATGGGTTTGGGTACCTCACCTTAATTTATAAAGAAAAGAATGCTATACTAAGGAGTCTCCCGCGAATTAGATCGACCCCTAAAAGCGGGCGTAACTAAGACAAGCATAGTGGGGATAATAGATCCTTTAATTAATTCTTTTTATTAATATTCATAATAAAGGTAAAGTAATATATGAGATATAATAATATAAAAAGAAAACACCCATAATTTTAGAATCGCTCATATAGAATGTATCCCTATCCATATAGTATGTTCTGATCAGGGCGAATAAGAGCTATAATCAGTGGTAGAGTAAAGTAATTAAAATAGGTATTTCATGGGTTCAAGTCACTTCGTCATAGAATATTAGTTTAAGAGTTCCCTTATCGGTTCCCGAGGAACAAGGCTTTCTACAGAAAAAGGTAAAGCAGAAAGGGTATGTCCAATTTTTAACATTGCTTCACCAGTCAACCGACAACTAAAAATCCAGGTTTAAAGGGCAGCACTCCATCCAGTGAAATTTTGCTTTAAGAAAGGAAAGTAACTTACCAAGCCTCAAACTGAAAACTGAATACGTATATCTCCTCCCTTGTCTAAGCCCCAAGAAATTAAAGTAGCTTCTGTAAGAATTAGTAAAAATTTTTATTTGATACTAATTAGTTATCTTGGAGAAGTCTGAGCCTTCTAATTTAAAAAGAATACCTCTTCATTGTAAGCCGGTGTTACAGGACTCATATGTCTTGTATTTGAAAAGTAACTCCCTGGGGTCCGTGAAAGTGGTATTTTACAAGTAACATCAGACTTCTATTACTTCTCCGAGGAGTCGAACCAAGGATACCTTTCCTATGAGCCTTGTTTCTCTTCTTAACCTGCTTAACCTGTTTGTTACTATGTATTGGTATCCCTTTCTTAGTAAAAGTTCTCGCTTCGTTTTATTTAATATAAGTAATGTAACATCTATACAGATAAAAAAAACAACAGCTATAGGCAACAAAAGACTAGCTTCAGGTCCCTGGGAATACTGGCTGCAGTGAGAGTCTATTTCCTATAGAGAAGGTTGTTCTCGGTATTAAGAGTAAGGATTTCAAAATAGGGAGAATTCCTGGAATTTAAATTAAGAAATCCTTTTTTGCTAGCCTGACTTTAACGGGCCCCTTCTAAGTCCTTTAAAATCATATACTAAAAACGTATTTTTGCACTGTGACAGGATTCGTAACTAAATATACTTATACCTAAAAATAACCAGTATTGAAATTAAAAAGTTATAGTAGACACTCCAAGGTCTGGGATTTCTTAACTTAACGAGCGCGTTTTCTTGAAAAACTTTCTATAAATTCCAGCCATAAATTGAGTATCTTAAGATTTTTCGATATCTAAAAAGAACGTTACTAATTTAATAAAACTTAAAACTACTGCTGTTGTTTATTATAAAAGCAAAAGAAGTAATATTATGTGCAGTTCAAATGGAAAAGCACCGGTAATTCTAAATTAGAGAATCCCTTTATGAAGTTGCGTAGTATAACGCTTTTTGGGGACATATGTCAAGCGGTAAGTGGAATCGGCATGCAAGGGTTCTAGCCCCAAAATCCCATAAACGATTGATAATTTTATAACTCAAATGGAGCTCTTGTTACTTGTTAGTAGCAGCCATTTATCTTCATTGAAACCCTTTTTTCTATTTTTGCTGAGGTTACTAAAAAACTCTCTAGCATTTGTATAAATTACTAGTTTGTCCTCATTTCCTTTGTACTAGGCTAGATAAATTCCTCACCTCAGCGTGTAACGTAGGCTCGTTTTAGGGATATTTCTTATATTAGAACTTCAAGAGACTTCAGCAGAGTTATATCCTAATTTTAATACCAATGTTTGGTAAATTTATCCACTATTAAAGACGTTACCCCAGTAGCGACAAGTCCATATGAATTCCCACTAAGATATAAAAATCTTAGAAAAACTTTGTACCTCTGAAATACTTGGATGTATAAAAAATGCTTTAAAGAAAAAACTTTCATTTTAATATAAAAGCTTAACTTGAGACTTAACCCCAGGCTTATGCTATAAAAAAGTTTATGAGTCGTCTCTCAAATTAAAGTAAAAATTAAAACCTTAATTGATAACATTTTCCAAGATCTTACTGATTTTTAGTACCAAAAGCTATGAAGTAATAAGGAATATACGCTAACTAACAGGTATTGCCAAGCAACTCAACTCATAATAGTTATTATATGCATTATCTTACTGGTAAGAGACGCATAGCATACATAAAATAAAGCTGACCTAGTAATGGAATTTTCTGTATTAAATAATAATAAAGTAACTCTTTCATTTCAAAGCATTATATTATTAAGGAGTTATTTATAACAGATTATAAAGTTGTATTCGAAACAGGGCCTCGCGTACGTTCCAGTAAATAGTCAGTACTCTAGTCATTGTTAGTATAGGTAGAGTTTTTTTCTATCTTAATTTTGAAAAATTGTTCCTTATGATATATGAAATTATTATATCTTGTAGTTATTGAAATAAAGTAAAGAATCCGCATCAGGTATTTGATTGATTGTTTTCAATACGATACTTAGTTTATGCCAAGGTCCACAGTAATAAGTGTTGTGAAGTTCACAGCTTAAACTCAAAGAAGCTATTTGATAAACCTTTCCTTTTGTTTAGAATGCTTGCTTATGTTTCCATACGTTGTAAAAGCAGAGACTTTCAACGGCAAGCTCCTCGCGGGTTAGATTTATAGCTTACAGTAAGTGGAGTTGTAGCGGGGACTAAAGCCTGTTATAGACGTGACTATGAAAAGGAAACAGAATCTTTTTTACTTCTTATTCATACTCTGTTATATCAGTATGCAGATAATGAAAAAGACTTTGCTAAATACCTGCTTGTAAAATTGACTTTTAATTAAATAAAGCGCGGGGTTTAACGCCTTATCTATTCCTTCCCCTTCTATAGACTCTTAAGAAGTCATTTTGAGATATTGACAAGTACTAAATTAGTTTAATAAATTTAGAGTAATAAGGATATTTTTTAAATTAACAAGAGTGGAGTAATAAACTAAATTTGCATCTTTATCCTTGAGCAAGTCTATTTTGTTGTTGTATTAACCCCTTTCCGGGCACTCTTCTGTACGAATTACTACTTTACTCGTACATATACAAGCAAACTACGACTATGACAGTCCTTCTTTCCATGAGTTTTACTAAGTGAATAGGAATAGAGAGACAAAGGCTCGGAGTTTACTAACATACTTCTTTCCTTTCTGATTGTCTATAGAGCTTACCACCTCTTAAGTTTTAAAGGTATATAAAAAATCAAGACGCTCCAATACCTTTCTGCTTTAATGAGGGAATACGTAACTGTAAAACAAACAACTATATAGACGATATATAAGTAACGCAATCCGTATTTTAGTAGCTTTTATGAACCAATTCTAGCTTGCTATTGTACTCTTACTTTAAGATATTCCTATATATAGAACAAATTTCTTTTTATATAAGTAAATCCCTGTCTAAAGTCAACGCGGACTGCCTCTAACTTTCTCAATTTATTAGATACATCAAGTAGAATAACTAACTAAACGGAAAAAGATTATGTACGCATTAACTGTAAAATAGCTGGTTGTATCCCACGTTAACGAGTGCATTATCTAGACTTTCAACCCTGTCCAAGTAAGTTTTTACTTACCGACAGAATTCCCACTCCCTGTTTTTACAACGGGGCTGTTAATTTTTATGAATTCAAATTCTAGAGTATGCGGGGGTACCCCTTTGCTGTGTAGGATGGAACCCTCGTCTTTAATTAGTGCGAGCTCCTATTTACCTTGTAACAAAAACTTAGTTTTATGATATACTATATACCCGGGTTAAGGGTTTTATTTATAGAGCTTACCTCCTTTTTTCCTTGTAGTTGGTTTTATCCTAGTATTCTTCTAAAAATTTTACTGTAATGTTATTTTGAGACATCTTACTTTAAAGCGGGTTTGCTACCAGTCTAGTAACTTATCCTAACAAGCAAAGCCTGCCTAAATTTATTTGTAGCCTACGTAGTAAAAGAGACCAAGTAAAGAAAATACCTATCCGGGGTCTCGGGTTTTTCTTACATAAGAGAAAGGACAGTAATTTGAATAAGATCTGTTGGGCTTAGTGTTCGTTTGTATACTAGTAGTTTGGTAAGTTAAATGGAATACAATATGATTCTATCCTTTGTTGTCCTACCTTAGCTGTATGGGGGGGATCCTTGTCTTTAGTTGGAATAGGAAGGATCCCATCTAGGAAACGTATAGAGACAGTAAGTTAATATAACAAGTTTTTCTGACGAGCAGACCCGTTATGTATAGAGATACACGTAGGGTAACTTCAGTATAAATCCCGATGCTCCGTTTAATCTGGACCAAAAAAGACAAGAGTCCTCTGTATTATAAGCCGACAACAATATGTAAGGGGCTATCCTATCCCCTATTATAAGTAGACACATGCTCTTGCTGGTCGAAACAGTCAAGGTCAAGTTAAGGCTCGAGAATCTTCATGACCTATAGGATTCTAAAAAGAAAACCGGCTAAATTAGGAGAAAGATACGAGGAAAATATTGCCGGAATTGCAAAACCTAAACAATTAAAAACCGCCATTTATTAAGTCAAAAATTAAATACACTATAATATAACCTATTCAAACCTTTGCTTTTATTCTCGATAAGCCGTTGGTTCTAATCTCAATTCCAAGTACATTTTTAGTAGTTCGTTAGGAAGGAAGCCTAGAATACAGATAGAGTATGTCATAAACTGGAAAATAAGGCTTAGTAACTCTTTTACTAAGGAAATACCTGAGAAAGGGGAGCTCTAAAAAAAGGTTGATTTCTGTTATAATTATGCCAATACCTACTCAATCTTTTTGTAGAGTGTATTTTATACTACAAATGCGAGGGTATTACTGTTTTATCTACAGAGTACTTAGGGCCTCTAAGAGCTGAGGTAAAGTTATGTAGGACCCAGTCCTCGGAGGATTGCCTTGCTATATCTTTGATGATTAAGAGGGAGTGCGGAGCTTTAAGATTTCAATTTCTAGTAATAAACCGTACTTTAGTTTGTTTGTCAATTCTGTCTGATATTCCCCCCTACTCTTCTATCTAAAAATTCTCTGTCCTATCTTACGTACTAACACGAACACGAAGCTGAATTCGCTATGTACTATCCAGCTGATATCGTTCTAGGATTTCTTTAACTCCTATTTTACTTAACGTAGCTTTTACACTTTCAATAACTAAGCACTCTAATATAAATCTATAGGTTATCAGTTTAAAAAGATGAATCTGACATCTTAGTTATGGTCCCAACCACTCCCTGCTTATCAACCTGCTCTTTCCTTAGCTCTTGTAGTTTTGTGTAATTAACTAGGGTGTATTTCCAGGGTTCAGTTGTTATAAGTAAGCATTGAAGCCCGTAAAAAGTATAGTATAGGATAAAACATATCTTTTATTTAGAGTATTTAGAGAAGAGAGCCCCTACCTTGAGCGGAACTCTCGACTTCGTGCTACTATTACCGCAGGATACTAAATACAATTTTAACTGATTCTCTATGATGACAGGAGTTGAACCGGAGTCTTTTTACTCATATCCTCGCGCTTTAACAAAAATACGAATTGCCCATATGAGCTCAAGGATCCCGCTAATGAAGAAGCGCTCTAAACTTTAAGGATTTCCTAACCTTTTTTAGTCTTATAAGCAATTTACTTGTTTAAATTAAGTCGGTTTTCAGTAGTATAGGCACCTTGTTACTCGGATAGGTTAAGCCCCTTCTCTAGTTAAATTTCTTGTAAAATCCTAGTATTAAAAGTCTTGGATTCGCTACACCTACTTTTCTTTCGTTTTTATTCGGAAATACCATACGATTCTTGATTTTAAAAGACATGAGTCTAATCTTGTAGAGTTTATAGTAATTTAATTCTAGTGAGTGGGATTTTTAGATTGAGAACCTTGCAGTGTAAAGCAAATCCAGGCCCGGATTCCTTTTAGTTTACTAGATTAGTTAGTTTAATAACTAGAATGAGTACTCCTGCCTTTCATAATAAAAGGTATCCTTGAGAAACCTTAGTTCGACAGGAGGGAAATCAAAAGAAGAGTAATCCTCCTAATGATATCAGACCTTGTCTTTCATCTTTATAATAGACTTCTATTTATATACAGTGGAAATACCCTATCTTGTTCTCATATCATATTCGGTTTAAAGGACTCTTGATATAAAAAGAAAACTAAGGGTGCCCTCTGCGAACTTCCCGCTTGTTGGAATAAGTGCCATGACAGCAGAATGGAACATAAGTAGAAGAGGGGAGGGGGTTCGAACACCTATGTAGTTAGATCCCATATACATTAATTTTGGATGTCTTGAGTAATAGGAGAGGTTCTTTGTAGCTTTTTTCTATACTTGGTTAGAAAGAACTAACCTATGATATAGAGGAACTCTAAATCTCTTTGATATATTTAATGTTACGAAAAATTTTAGTAGTATCTTGATTTTCTGTTTAATATTAAAAAGGCACTCAAAAGTATAAAAATCTCTTCAGGAAAACGGGGTTAATGCACTACTTATAGAGCCTCCTATTTGAAGTGAGAATTGCTTTTGTTTAGTTGTATAGCTTCTGCATAAGAACAAGATTTTTTTTTATTTTCTTTTGCTAAACACCCTTTAACCTCCTTTCTCCTCAAGACAAATTACCCTAAAGCCTAAAGTCTATATCTTACTCATTAATTAAATAAAGGTGCAGCCTTACTACCCAAGAGTGTCTATTCGGGATTTAAGATTGAATTTAGTACCTCTCTCCTTGAAATAGGGTTCCCAGTTACAGCTAGGGATATCCTTAAAATACTAAATTGAATTCAATTGCTTTCCTTTTTATTACACGGTTTTCTTACTCGAAGTTCAAGCTAGTTCAAGACTGACACTTAGCACTTCCTGAAAAAGATAAACTATTAGCTCAGGCTTCTTTTGGCTAAACCCTGAGTAGAATGCAACTTTACCTTATAGAATCCACCATAATACTAGCTTGAACTTCACACTTATTAATAGATGGGGCTCCCTTAATCTAAAAAAGAGTTTTAGCAGTAATTCATTAAATTTCTTTTCCAAGCCTACTGTAGTGCCTTAAGTTTCCTAGTCTAGTTAGGAATAAGGAACCCCCTTGATCTGATACTAAGTCTGCATCACCCCTGAAAAGTCTGAAGAGCTTATTCCTTGTAAGATAAGAAGAATCGCTGAACAACGAGTACAAAAGTATGAAACTTAATATGAAGTCTTCTTTTTGACTATAAAGCAAATAAATTATCCTGAGAGTGGAAAGGGTATTTTATAACTCTGTTTCTGTGTGCTATTCTTTAAGATATAGAATTCTATTTGCTGTACACTGAGTAAATAACTGGGCTGGGGTATTACTTATTAATTATATACTCGTTAGCAACCTCTTCAATTCTACCAAGCGCTAGGGTTTTAGCTTATTAAATTTAGAATACTACCGATTCAGTCAATGCCATAGCCTGTATCCTTATAAACGAACTTATTCTCTAGGCGGACGAATAGGATCCTCATTAGAAACCTGTTTGCTATTAGTAATCTAGATTTTTGCTGATACTACACGGGCATCTCTTTATTCTGACAGGAAATGTGCCCCGCCGGAACTTTATTCTTAATTTTAGTTTTATGTATAACAAGAGTCTTTCTGGAGTTAGATCATAAAAGCAGATAAACGCTCTTGCACGGCTACAACTCAGTAATTGTTTCCCCCGCTTGACGCCGGTAACTAATACCTTGAATTTGTAAATTATAGACTCCCCCTTACTAGTATTATATAATGGTAACTAATAAACCAATCTCGAAAATATAAGAATCCACGTTAGTTTTAATTCAGATCGAAATTAAGGAGACTCCTAAAAAAAAGTAGATTATGCTTTATAGATATTTATCTAAAATTCTTATCTATACATAAGTTTTAGCTCATTTTATTAAACAAAGAAAGCGTTTTAGTCGGAAATAGTCCAGTTATGGTATCCTTATGCTTAAATTACGTACCCAGTATTCATGTGCTACCCTATCTTATCAGGTTTATGAAAAAGTACTTCGTCTTGAATTCCACAGAGGAGCTAAATTCTATGCCACTTAGGTTTTTATCTTCTAAAAAGGAAGCAATTAAATTAATTTATCAAAATACACTCAAAAAAGGGGAGCGCTCCCTTGTACTACATAGTAAAACCTAGTAACTATGGGGAGCCTTTTTACATTCTTGACATTTTCCCGATTCTGAAGAAATTGATGCTACAAGTTAGAAAGCAGACCTACCCTTTCCTTTAGAGTTGCTGGGTTTTTAAGAATCCTAGGGGTTAAATTACTGAAACTATATAGTACTCCTTTGAAAGGGATACAATCCAAATACACGGATAAGATTCTTTTAGAATTAAGTATATTACCTTTCTAGTAAAAGCCCTACACGTGTCCATAATTTAGTAGCACTAAAAAGTTATTGATAGGCTTTTTATCTTAGACTCGAGTTTAAAGTAGTATTTCGAAGTTCTGATAATGCCATACAAGGTTCTTGTACTTGTTTTAGATGTGAGTTAAAATAGTAAAGTAATAAAAAAACTTCGGTAAATTAGAGAGATGGGAGAAAAAGTCCTACATAAATAGTTCTTGACTCGAGTTATAATGCACGAAACTGGGCGTAGAATTACCTTACTTTTCCTTACCAATTGAAATCAGATAAATCTTTAACTGGTAATTAAATTCAAGTTCTCTATTCTTCTAGTAAGAGAGAGCCCTTTCTAAGAACTTCCTTTGGTTTTTGTCTGATAACTAGCTAGAGCGGGGCATCCAAGACTACATTAAGATTAAGGTAAATCTTCAACAGTGAAAAAGAAACTAAAGCTAACAACTAGATGTCCTGTTGAATCCTAAAATCAAAAACTTTTTGGAGTTTCCAGGGCTTTTGTTGGTAATCTTTATAAAAAAGTTAACATGCCTTGTTGTGTGTTTTTTACTATAAAAAACTGGAAACAATAGAACACACTTCTTAGCCAAGATTCAGCACTAAACAGGAACTTTACAGATCTCCTAAAACCTTTGATTACCCAGTTAGATATGGCGCTGCAGAAAGAAGAATTCCTTTAAAGTTTAAAGAGTCTCTTGTGATTTATTAATTACACTTATTATTGACTTCTCTAGCTTTCCTAATCTTAAAAAGACCCTGTTTATTAGAGGCTATAAGACTCTTCCGTAGCTTATGAATTATACCTTAGCTGTCTGTCTTATGGGTATGGGTCCTCTTGTAACCTGGTAGCTATTCTATACTACTCTAAGTTGTTATTATTAGTTAGATATGTAATAGGCGTTATCCTGTTGTTAAGGGATATTCCCTGTTGTCTTATTTGTGTTATTACTGCGGAGAGGAGTTAACGTTTATTGTAGAATAGAGAGTCAATCAATCTACCTGACTGCAGCGAAGCGGAGGAAAGGTAATGTAGGAAGTATTCAGTACATTGATAACACATAGACACACCAACTGCTTATGACTTCCTTGACTTATTAATGTCTTAACCCCCATACCCAAGTTAGACTCTATTTCCTGATAGCTTTCTTATGCGCCTTTTTATTCCTTGTCCTTCTTGATACCCGTACTCTTGTAGCCTATGCCGCCTGGGCTTAGTGTAGCTAATGTACTTATTGTCTTATTGTTGCCTGCAGTCTTTTTATAGTAAGGATATAATAAGGTATTTATTAGTATTCTATAATAGTATATGTATTACCCCTACCCCTTTATTTATAGTAATTCTAATAGTTTATAGATATATTAATAGGCATATGAGTCTTAAAGTATTATGTTATAGTCTTACTTAATAAATAAGAACTATATAAGGCATATCCCCCCAGCTCTCTGTTCTTATCGTTAAGGAGGAAACAAACCCGGGTAGGTTGGAAAGAGTCCTTATTTACCGACTGAAGCTTTAGTCTTAGTCTGCATAGCTCTCTAAATCTTTGCAGTAATCTTACCCTTATAACCCTATAATTGCTTTCGTGAAGGATATATAGGGATAGGAGGAGCCAGTAGACTGCTCTTCTTCTTGTTAGGGTTCTTTGTATTCCCTGGACTTCTTAGTGTAGCTCTAGCTAGAACGTTCTTGCTCTTGTTAGGAAATAGATAACTACTACATCTATTTGGAGTAAAAGTATCATATATATTCTATTTATTAGAGTTACAAGAGTATTTGTTTACTGATATTCTAGGAATTCCATATAAATTAGAATCTGGTTTTTCCAATTCCGTAGAGTTACTATAGCTCCTACTTTCCTCTCGGGTAGCTTAGCAGAAACCTTGTTAGTTATCCGGCCTTTAATAGGGTTCAGTGGGCAGTAGTGAAAACAAGAGATGGTGGTGGTAACCCGTCCGCGCTACCAATCTACAGCATACCAACGAATCTTATACTTTATTGTAGTCTTCTTAGATTAACCCGTGAGTAAAGTCTTACTTAGGTCCCTCTTAATATGCAAAGAGGGGTTAGCCCCATAACTTGAAAAACCTCTTTCTACAACTCAATTTTGTTTATCGAGGAAGTCTCTTGTAGCGAACTTAAGTTACAGCCAATTTCACTAGCCTATCTTACTTAAGAACAAGGGGTTTCTTTTTATATCTTGTTTAATTGAGCTAAAAATCCAGAGTATAAAGTAGTGAGACAACCTTAGAACCTAACCCAAGCAAGCAAGTAAGAACCCTAAATCTAATCATATATTACCAACAAGTGTCATCTTTCTTCTATTACTCTTTCCACGGAACCCCCTCATAGAGCAAAGGGTATTTACTTTCTTTAAACAAGGCTTAAGGCAGTAAAGTTACATGAAAAAGCAAAACAAGGGCCCATAAAGCAAAGCATTTTTCTAAAACTAACAATTTTTACTCGGCAAAGGAATGCGGGAATTGAATTATAAAGCCATAGTTTCAAATAAACCTACCCCTTCTATCCTTGTTTACCTCTTGAAATACACTACAAAACTCACTAAGTCCTCCTGGTTTAAGCTTTATACTTTTTCCAATTCAGTAAGAGGATGCTGGGATAGACCTGCATATAATTAGTCCCAGTTCTTTGAAAGATCGGACACCCGGTTAAATTAAAAATTAGCAACTAACCCCTTTTATAAACAACCTTTGTCTGTTATATTACACAAGGTTAGGAAAGCTGTGCCCTTATATCATTATGGTACTTACCTTTTAGAGTACCCGATAAAGAGTGTTCTTTGAGTTAGTTAATCCCTCCTTTTAAAACTTTATTACACGTTGCCTCTTTCCTATATAGCTCTGAATTCAGTTGGTATTTTTCTTTATAAATACTAAAATAATTTTATACTTTAAAGTATAAATCCTTAATTTTCTTTGAAACTAATCAGGTAAAATCTCAATTTAAATTATTGCTAATAAGTATTGAAGCAGAAGAAAACCCATAGCAATAAAGTTACTTCTAAAGGAATTCTACTTAAGCATTCTGCCAGACACTTAATAGTTCAGCTCTAAGATAAGACTCTGACCGTCTTGATTAAGTATTAATATAAAAAAGAAGGGGTACCCATATTCAGATAACCATATAGCTACGCGACTTTAAGAAACCAACCCTATTTTTATTGTGTAACTATAGTTCTATTGTAGAACGTTCAAATTACCTCTCGTAAACGACGGAAAGTTAAAAGTACAGTATTCTCCCTCAATTGATTACTTCGATTTCATCTATCGGAAATAAGCCTTGAAGTCGGCAGTATACTAACACCTTAAAAGACCCCCGCTTGCTTTTATTTGCTTAACAGTTTCTCTCAAAGACTATTTGAATCTACGGAATCTATACAAAAACTCAACCTGCTCTACTGCCCCCTTATTATTAGGGATCACCTGCTCTTTTTATTCGCTTTTCTCTTGCTAGGAATCCTGGAACTCTGGAATCTCTTATAGAATTTGGTATTCATTTGTGTTTGAAAAAAGGACCTTTCTACTATAAATACACGACTTGAACCTGCAGTTTTTGTAGAATATATCCTTGTATCACTTGAATGCAAGACACTAGATTAGTAGCCCTACCACTAATATTACTACTTTTTATTTAAAGTTCCCCACACTTTTTTAATTTTAACTATTTCAAGTACTATTAAAGTTGGGATTTTTAAGGATCTTATTCTAAGCGATTCCATCATTGGGATGAACTCCTAACAAAGGAGCGATAACACCTTTCCTAAGTATTCCACGAACTCCGTATTGTTCAAAAAAGGAGTCCCTATGTTTCGATGTTGTAGACTCAAGTCTTTATACTTGTCTTTAGAGTTTTTTCTATACTATATCCTTCAGTTTTTCTAATTCAATAGGACTCCTATATCCAAGTCTTAATTTTAATAGATCTCATATTTTATTCTTTCCAAAAGCATCCTTAAAGAAGGATTTGTAGAGGCCAAAGTATATGATAACAGGCATTTACCTAGTTATTTTCGTGTGTGAAATTATTAAAATATTAGAAATTTCCTCACTTATCAGAGTTTCCTGTATCTTTCTCAGTTACTTACTTCTTGTACAATAGCAACACTTTCCTTTTATAGGATATAATCCAATTAAGCACTAAGGAAATAGTATAGGCTGAATACAATTTTGAAAGATTTGGCCTTGTAATTTAGATAAGCTATTGACGCACAAAGCAGGACTTAACCCCTAACTTGTAATATTTCTTCGAGCATTAAATCTTCTTAAACTTCCTGGTTAGGTACTCCCTATAATTTGAAAATGTTTTTACTAAATTCGAACTGCGGGGATTCTAAAGGAAAAAACTTGATCAACTATAAGTTTTATAAGCATTTTAAAGGCCATTACATCTACTCGTAAACATACGGAATTACTAATTGATAAATCAAAAACTAATAGTTTGTTTTATAGTTCAATCTTATAGAGCTTTGTCCTGCAATTAAGGAATCGCACATCTTACAGAATGCTTGTTTTTTATTTTTAATACTTATTTCAGAGCTTTATCACTTAAACTCTAGTGTGACCCCTACCGTGGTTAAGCCAATCCGAACCCTTGCTTGTCTACAGTTTGCACTTTTGTTATGTAACTTTATATAAACAATCCCGGGTAGAACTCTCAAGATTACAAATTAGTTACTTTCCTTTTCTGAATTAATTGTTCAAATCTCTGTTTAAATTAAGGTATACAAGTGGCTCGGATTCCTCTTGAGGTTTGCGAACTTTACATATGCTAAGTACACCCTTACCTTATATGATAGAGTTGTTTCTTAATAGAAAGGGGTCCTTTTTTTCCCTATCTGGGTTAATAGAATAGGTGTCTTAAGGAGTAAACAACCCTAATTTAGTGCCAATATCTGTTTTTAAGAATTTTTGGTTACTTAAGTAAATACTAAAAGCTAATTCCCTGGATATTTTTAAAAGCATTATTTAAGAATCCCTAAAGCTGAATAACCTCTCTGATTACGGATACATAGTAAAATTAGGTGCTTTATTAACCACTTGTGACAGTTTAAAAATGAAATATTATGGATTTTCCGGATTCCTCAACTGAAAAGTTAGGACTTATGCTTTCGGGGAACTTTCAGATTAAAACAAAAAAAGGAAAGCAACTCCTGAAGTAGTTAATTAAAAATTTACCACAAAAATGAATCCATAAAATATAGAAAATGTGTAATAGTATACTTAAAACTGATAATAATTTTAGAAAGACTTCTAAGTGCCCGCATTAGTTTAAATAGGATTCTCCATACACAATATACTTAAAAACTATTAAATCTTACGAGCGCCCTTTTCTAGGAAAGCTTCTGAATAAATTTCTGTTGCTAGATATAAGAAATCCCGTGTTTATAAAGTCCCGCCTTTTAGTGCCGACTAACAAATTGTAAGTATAGAAAGGGATTCCCGTCGAGTAAAAGCTAAACTAGCAATTTTAATTTTTTCAAAGTGGAGGTATTGAAATTTAGTTTGTACTGTCAAAAAGGGGCCAGTAAGGGAGTATGAATATAAAGATTTTGGGCTTTCCAATTCAACTAAAGTAAAGCAAGACATTTCTTTTTTCAATAAATTTGAGTTTTCTAAGGTATCATAAGCAAAAAGTGACTCCGATTAGGTTATTACTAGTTGATAAAAGTCTGATGTTATATTAGCGCTTTAAGCTTTACAGGTTTCCGGGTGGATTCCTTATGATAAATAGAAAGTGTATTCTTATAGTATAATAAAATTCAGAATTTCCTATCTTAATTAGGTAAAATCAGGTTCAGTTCTCATTACAGCAGATTGTTAGAAACTCACAAATTCTAAGTGTTTGGAAAGTGGAACTAAGTTCATAAATTAAATATAAAATATCCTTTGATAACCAGGATTTTGGCACTGCGAGGCTCATCCTATATATCAACTACAAGGAGCTAAATCAACGCAAATCTTGTATTATAGGTTATAATAACGCTTCGATGGGTAAGGTATCTTATTTTAATAATAGAACTCTCAATACTAGTGGAAGCAATCCAATAAATGCTTCTTAAAGAAAATCTGATTTATGTTGTTTACTTACTAGATATAATTACTTAGAATACTCTGGAAAGTAAAATAGAAAGCTCAAAGAATTCATTGAATAAAAATTCTAATCCAGCCGCCTTCGCTAGATTAATAATAGAGCTTCATGGGTTTACAAATTTTTATCAAGGGCTCGTGGGGTTTACCCTAGGGCTCCCTTTTTGCTTTTATTTCTTGTATATTTACATAAGTTTTAGATAATGGCTGGCAAGCGAAGGCCTTAAAAAACTATTTTCAGTAAAAGGGGTAAATAATTAAAGTTAGATCTTCTAAGCAAGAAACTTTGGATTTAGGAAGCTCCTCTTAAACTACTTAAGGGAGAAAGCTCTTAATATTAAACGATTAAGACTTCCATTTATCGGCAGGTTGCTTTTTATAGTATCTCCTTTGTAGGGCACGCTTTATGTATTTATAGTTTACACTTGTGATTAAAAAAGAAGAGAGAAGTAATATGTAGTCTATTTTAAAGAGGAAGTTAGCTGTAGAGTTTGTTAGACTAGATAATTTAGAATACTTAGGCCTATTTTGACTTGCCCTAGTTATATATAATTTCTTGAAGAACCCTTACATTCCAACTTCAAGAGGTTCGACTTACCTAGAATATAGAAGGACAGTAAACTAAGTTTTTGTTATCAAAAGAATAGCGTATAGTTTAGTTGTTGACTCAGTAATTTTTTGTATTTATTCCTATACTAAAAAGACTCTCTTTATAAAAGGTGAATAAACTCTTATTAAGTAAGAGATTTAATAAAAGGAGCAGCTCCACTGGTTTTCAGTAACAGCCAAGATCCTCAAGATCCTGTAGAGAGCGCCCGCCTAGGGGAGTTAGATTTCCGTTTACCTTTTTGTATTGTAGTGGTGTCTCTGCCCTGCGAAAACCCTGCTTTATTAATATCGGAATATTTTCTTGCCGTTAAGACCTTATAACAAATCCCTGTCATTGCCCGTTGAAAGGTACTCCTATAAAAAAGAGATAATCCTTGTTTAACTACTTCTGAGCAACCCTATAGTTATTACTACAAACTTCTGCTCCTCCTTCTGTATAAGTTGCATTCTGGAGCTGTAAAATATAGATATGCCGCAATTTTTTACTCTAAACCAAGAAACTTCTTTCTCAATCATTAGAGTGGAAAACCTCACGCAGCCTATATACTACTCTGAGGGCACTTTATTATATTAATAGAGACTCTTTAGAGGATTCCCCGCAGGAAAAATCAAAAACTAGCAAGACTTTTGTACGAAATGACCCATGGTAGAGAAAGCTTTCTTAATAAAATGAATGTCACTTTGTATTATAGCTTACTCATACGAATCACACTAACTAGTAGTGCCTCCTTATATATGGTATCGGGAGGGGATCCTTACCCTCGCAACATAATAAAAAATTACTTAACTAGTAGTATAAGGAGTACCAAAGTAAACGTACTTTCTTGAAACTATAAAATAAAAAAGCAAAGCAATGAGACTTTTCCAAGGTCTTTAACTAGAAAGATACGGTATGGAATATAGAGAGGAAAAAACCCTTCAAGTAGTTAATTCTAGCATTTGTTCGAACCCATAACTTGAGATAAATGCATTTCACAGCATAACAATCTTTATTGTATCCATTTTGCCCTAGTCAGGACACCTCGGCTTTAGTTGCGAATTAGTTATAAACTTTTTTCCGTTTTGGGGTAATACAAGAGAGGCTTCCATCGGCTAAATCCTATTTCATTAAATCGAAGTTTTTTACGCGGAACTCCAGTATCTTAAAACTATAAGCTGTAATCGACTAGAATTCTTACCTATGCAGGGCTTTCTTTGTAGAATTTGTAACTAAACCCTGAGGGTAGTAGAGGGCCCTAGATTTGAAAGAGTCCTGCTTTCAGGATAACTTACTCGAGTGTTAAAACCCAAACGTCATTTACTCAAATAAGGGTGTGCAGAAGCCTCTTCTTTTGATTCATTCGATTTTACACTTTAATTCTTAATTCTTATACTTTCATACAGGAAAAACTTAATGAAGTTACCTACTATCAGATTCGAACTAATGACTTTTATAAAGAAAGTACCTCAAAAAAATTAGATACCAGAAACAAATATTTAAAAACCAACCCTTTTCTTTAGCAAATAACTAGGGTTGATAGTGTACTTTGAGTTTGACCTTATTTAATGATATCCTTCTTTAGGCCAAAAGGTAACCAGCCTTAGAACTCTAATACGGAATAAACATTAGACCAAAGGCGAGTGGTAAAGCACAAAGCTCAGAGGAGCATAGGATTCTTTAATTATAGGGTTTATTTTATACTAGTAAATGAGATAAATATTAGTCTTTTGTTTTTGTCAAATGAGTTTCTATACTCTATATTAGATTACTAAACTCACTATATTCTTGGGGAAAAAGTTTTCTAAAGCATTAAAGCTTTCGGTATTTTGTAGGCTCTTCATGAGATTACTTAACTTAATATGATATTCAAAAAGGTTATAATCCTTTATATTGGCGCCAGGAGCAAGACCCTCTAAGCACACCCGGCGTTTTTCAACTTTTTTGTTGATAGGTATCTATGATCTGAGTTATTCTGCTAAGTCCTTTGCCTTAAAGACTTCTTTTAGTGCAAATGCCCTCCGTCACACTTTGTACTATCGTTTTATAGGCTTATATTGGAATAAACCTCGGAATTCTAATCCCCCTCTTTTGAAATACCCTAGCAGAACTTAGTTTGTCGAACACATGGAGACGTTCATTACAGTATATCTAAGTTCTGCACAGTCATATATAGGAATCTCCTTTTTGCAAATAAAATCTTGTGTATTGTGGTACCTTCTGCTGCCATACTTTTTAGGTATCATAATTAGGACTTTTTAATAGAAGTGCACAAAGAAGGGTTTCGGGGGGGCAGGCCGCCTAGTTACAGCGTTAGCGATATAAAAACTGATTTGCACAAGTTAATAGTTAATTATCCTCTTGATGCTAATTAAAAGGTTCCTACATTTAGCACAAGATACTACAGAGTTTCTGTCCCTTTCCTTTTTTCTTTAGACTTTGACTACTGCGTTTACTTAGTTTTTATAATAAGAAAAGCGAATTTCATTTATAGTTATTAATCAGCAGTTACTATTATTTAATATTTAAAGAATTCTGTAAATAAAACCCGGATTATTCAATTGAGTATTGCTTTTAAAATAAATAGATACCCCATTTTTTAGAGGAAGTTTACGTACAAACTTCGACAGATCTGACAGATATATTAATTAAAGAGTCCATCCAATATCTAAAATATAAGAATTTTTATTATATTAAAAAAGAAAAAAGTAATATTCTTAAATAAAACAAAGGAGCTCCTTATAGCTAATGAAGTTAAAAAGTCATATGATCCAACTCAAAGTTTCCTGCTGAATTTTAACCCCGAAATTTTAACTTAGACAGAGATCGTTTTATCTGAACAAGATATCCCGAGTAGGAATACTTGCTTTCCAAACCCCAGTTAGGCCCGCCAAAATACTAAGACTTACACAAAAAACTCTTTAAGTATCCCTTTTCCTAGGGCAGACATCTTTCAATTTGTTTAAGATATAAAACTCTGCATTTGTCTACACATTTACTATAAAGGTTATGCTAGTGAAAGACGAGGGAGCTGCATACACTTGTAAGAGCCTTGAGAAAAAAGATATAAGTAAGCTCGTTGTAAATACAAAAGATTCTCGTATTTAGCTAACAAGCGAACCCTTATTTCATGATAAGGGGGTGTTCCGTATTCGTTTAGCTGCCCCTGAAATTCCTTAGAGAGTGCATTATATAAAGTCTATACCTATCTTTTTGTGTGGGATTTTCCTTATTTAGAGAAAACATTAAATAACGAGTAACTCCCTTTAGGTACTATCCTTCCATGATATGACACAAATCTGGGATCTTTACTTAATAGAAGGTTTGTAATACTTTTCTTTTTATATAGAAGTAGGGGCTTGGGAATAAAAGAGGTGCTAAGCTAAGTCTTGTAACTGGATTTCATAGATAGCTTGCCTTAATAAAGAGTATACTTAGTTGTTAGGAAATTGTCTTTCATAAAAAACAAATTAAGAGAAACCTTTAGGTGGTTTTGCAAAAGAGTCGGTATAGAATTTCCGCGCGGTGTTGCTTAAGTAGAAGTAATACTAGGAGTTCAATACTCTACCAGAAAAACCATAGGAATTTCTAAGACAGGCTTACCTAGCAGTGATCTTATATAGCCCTGCCAAATTACTTGTTATAGTTAAATTTCTTTATTTATACTCGGATTGCCCGTGATTATATCCTTAAAGGCATATCGGCTAAAGATTCATGTTTTTTAATTTTTAGAATTAATGCAATTTCTAATAAAAGGAAGTCTTTATAAGAAACCACGACTCCATAAAAAGGAAAACTCAAAGGGGGTTCCTATAGTATACTACATGCCCAAGTTAACTCGTACATTACAAATAAAAGCGAATAAAGGGCTCAGCTAACAAGACTCCGTTTAGTGGGAGCAAAAAATCTCAGTCATAAAGAAAAAATTGTGCCCTATAAGAGGTTTTTAGTAAAAGCCTGATAAGAGATGCTATTTCTTAAATGAGGAAACTTAAAATCCGAAAAATTTCTTTTTATGTGTTCGTATTCTATACTTTTTTTGTGAAGCAAAGCGTTGTAAGCTGAGAGTTAAGCTAATTATGTACAGATAGCCAAGGGCCCACGGAGTAGATTAGGTGCTACAAAGGGAAACTCTAAATCTAAATCTCTAAGACTTTGATTTGCAAACACTTTTGTCTAAGAAGCAGTCAAAGTTTATTAAAGTGTGACATAAGAATCTCGTATCTCTTTGCTAATGTACTTAATTTTCGTAGCATTTTTAGTAGTAAGGCCTATTATGTTAACGTGCCTACCCAAAACAACTCGGCAAAAGGGAATAGAAATAATTATACGAATGGGAAGTCGAGTTACAACTATAGAGAAAATTTCCTAATATTCTATATTACACTTGGGGCTTTTTAATTCTTAGGCTCCTCTCCTTACCTTAGGTTATCTCTCAATAAAAGGTTTTAAATACAAGCTCTATTATCAGGAAATACTAACAATTGTCAGAATAAAGGAGAACCCCCGGTTCCCTTTCAGAAGTTCGTACACACGGCCAACTCTACTATCTATATAGAGCTGAAACTCATAAGTGAGATTTCCTTCGTTATTATACTCCCCAAACGTATTAATATAGGACCCATTTCCAAAATCCCTGGTTTAACCGTAACCCCCAAAATTCTGGAATACAACAAAAACTGACTTCACAAGATAGACCTTTTAATTACTGTAATTACCAGAGATGAAAGAAAGAATTCCCTTTTGAGTTTTAAAAAAGGGATCCTTAATTTGGTATTCAATAATCTTGAAAAGCAATCTATTGAGCAATGATAAGAGATTTCCGCAGCTATAAACAACTTAGCCTGTCTTGGTGCAGTCCTTTCCTATAATCAAAAGTGTTCTCGAACTTATTTTAAAAGTCTTTATTCCGGGGACTAGACTTGATAGGATTGAACACAAAAATGAATGATCAGAATACTTTCTAGGAGGACTTGAACCTTTGAAAAAAGAGTCCGTGATTTAGTGGTATAACTTGAGTTATAGCTTTTCTATTTTATGCGGAGCACAGGCGTAATTAAGGGACTCTCTTTTTTTAGTACTATTCTCCGTTCCCGATAAAAAAAGGGGAAAATGTGGTATAAATAAGCAGAGTCTTTTATTCTATTTCGGTAATTAAAAGGGGTACTTTTAAGGGGAAGCCTGAGACTCTTAATAACCCTATTATCGGTGTTTACTCAAGTATTTAGTTTACTAAAGAGATCCAGAAATTCAAAAATAGAATACTCAAGTGCGCTCTTGTATGTAGAATAAGACTTGCTATCAGAGGGTCTTGGATTAAGCCAAAAATTATATCTATAAAAGGGATCCAGTTAAGTTATATACTTGACCTCAGCTCAGTCTACCAAATAATTGTAAATACGGGTATAGCTAGTAAGTACACACTCATTTTTTTAAAAAAGTTGGGGTGCTCAAAGCTATAGGATAAAGCCTTTTTAAAGAACAGAATTTGAGTAATTACTAAATAAGTACTTTTTAGTGAGACAATAGAGTAGTACTTTTAAATATTTAGCAAGCATTCCTTTGAGTCGCCTAATTTTAAATACCAATTTTTACTTTACAGGCATACAAAAAACATAGTAGATCCGTAAGTTACTCTGATTTGTGCTATTCTGGATACTGAATATGATCTCCTTTTGTGTTCTTGCCAGGCCCCGTAACTTGTGAGCATTTCCTATCCATTTTACAGTACCAACACCCAATTTATTCTACTTATAGATTCCTACTTATTTAAAATAAGTAAGGTTTCGTTAAACACTCAACGATTTGATTAACAAAACTTTCTTTGTTGTGAGATGATAAACCCGATATGAGTATACCAGGCAGCCCAGCGTCAAGTCCTATATTTTGTAACAGCCGCGCCTTGGCTTATAAACAGGAGTTGTTTCAGATCAATCATGAGAATTTTCCTTTGTTTACTAATCTTTACAGAATTGGCCATTCAGATAACTCCTAGTTAAAATTCCGAGAAGGTGGAAACTTAATATACATTTCTTTTTATGGAAAGCCAGTCAGCAAGAAATATATATACAGGTCCGCTTGCTTAGCGCTGAAGAAGCAAAAGTTTCCGGAGTACAGATAAGACTTATTAGCGGTAGATTATATAGAAAATAGGTGCTGAGAATCCTTTTTGGATCTAACTAGGAAAAAAGCTCTCTATTTTAACTGGAATAGACTCCCTTAGCAAAGACTGAAGTAATTACACTGTTATTTTTGAAAGGCAGACTCATCATAACTGTCCGGTCTAAAACAAGGACATGCTTCGTATTAAAGTAGAAACCATACTAGCTTAGTTTCCTTAATATGCTGTCAGAGTGCGCACTTTGGTTAACCATTTTAATGTCTCCAGATCAATGCTTAAAGTGTTACTGTTAGTAGGAACCCCTCCGGTTTTAGTTAGTTAGTATATAGAGGGTCCTCTTAGTCTTTTGAGTAACGCCAAGGCTAGAGACTTTCATTCCCTTAATTAGATATACTCTATTTAGGAAAACCCTTTTTAATCTTTTTAAATGCCCCCCTGTACTCACATGTTGTAACAAAATCTATATGATTAAGCAATAGACGGGGAATCTAATACACGCGGATGTTGCGTAACGTAGGCGATAGGTTTCAAGATAACGATAAAAGGATTCTTTCTCAACAGATATTCAAAAGCATAATAACTTGTTGCACTAAGTGGTCTCTAAAAAAAGTGGAACCTGAGCGGGCTGCTCTTCTTACTTGTTAACTCTTCTTAAAACCTGTAATTACAATTTACTCGATCTATAATATCTGCAAAAGACTCTATCCATTATTATAATTTCCCATAAACAAACCTCAAAAAATAGGATTCTGTAGCCTTTTTGTGCGCTATAATATAAAATATGCTCGAATACTCTACTATATGCCTATCCACTTATCTTTAAAATAGCGTATAGTGTAAAGGTACCTATAAAGCTAGATATGATATAGAGGGCTCCTTAGTTTTGAGTTCTTTTCTCTATCAAGATTATTAGGACCCCTATGTGATATTTATATCCTTGCAGTTCTTCAAATTCATATTATTATGTTTTTATACCCCTTATCCTTTTTATAAAGGGCCCCTTATTATTGCTTATCCTTGTTTCTATAATCACGTAAGGTATTCTTTTGTTATTGCTCCTGATCAATTAAGTATTATCCCAGGATAAGTTAAGTATTGTTCTTAGGAAATTTCTCCTATATGTGCAAGAATACCTTGTTGTCTTGCTTTATTTTTTTGCTAAGGAATTTCCGGTACAAAGTTAAGGAGGAGTATCAAACAAGGTACAGAGACCAATAAGAAGAGAGGTCTCGGTAAAATAGGAATGACTTTATATAGTTTAATGAAAACGGGCCGGTAAAATACCCTCTTGATGATTAATATCTAGTGTAACTTGTTGGGTATAGCAGGATTTGTAAACCTTCTACCACTAGGTTAAAAAGAGTCCGGCTCTAAAGATTAGGATAAGTGTAGGTATCATGAAAAGGGGTATAGCAGCTAGGAAGGTCAGACAGGTAATAGGGCATACGAGTATAGGTATGACTAAAAATATGGGAGCAGGTAAGCAAACACAGAAACAGAAAGAACAAAGCAATCTAACTGACAACAACAGTCACCAGAAAGCAGAGGATCAAACAGCCAATCCTTAAGTAAATCCAGAAGAACAGCAAACAAGGAAACCAGTCCTGAGTTGGCCGGAAGAAGCAAAAGAATGGAACAACCAGAGACACAAAGAGAAAACAACTGACAGTCAACCAAATGGTAAAGGCGCGATAGCCCAAGCAAGAGTCAAGGTAAAGGCAAGGATCCTCCATAGAATACTAACAAACTAGCCAATAAGTTACCTAATATAGTAATTCTTGGTTTCAGGAATGAGAAATCTGTAAGTCATTTATTCTTAAGTCAAGTCTTCCTATTTCTCCTCTCTCAATCCGTATTTTGTATGTGCGACTCCTTTTCATGGTGTTCTAAAGAGTTGAATTACTGGGTTCTAGATGAAGCTTTAAGAGTTAAGGAAGTTACAGTAAATTGAATGACTTCTTCTTTTAGGGTGTAAGACTAAGGCTTATGAGTTGAAGTACAAAGGTTATAGCTGCTACCAAGATACAGCAGAAGAGTAAGAAAGCAGATATAGGTATTCGTAAAAGTACGAAGGTATTAAGAGGTGACAAAGTCGGAGTAAGGAGTTGTTTGTTCCCTTGTTTCTAGGTTTGGGATTCCGGTTAAAGGCATTCAGGGAATAATAAGGTTAGGAATCTTCTTCTTTGTTATTTGTGTTCCTTGGGGCCTCCAGTTCTAGGTAGTTCCTAAGAGGTTAGGGAATTAAAAGAATTGAAACTAAAGAAAGCTAAGGAATTTTTAGTAAATGAAGTAAGCAATGAAGCTTTGAAAGGTTAGGTTTGCTAGAGCTAGGGTATTCCTTTCCTGAGTTTTTATGCTTACGATAAGACCCCCAATCCCACAAAGTATGATTAATAAAGGAGTCCTGCTCGAGGGTCCAGGTAGAAAAGGTTGCGTTAGAGTCTTTTGCGGGAGGCCCTTATTGGATTGCCTTTCAAAAAGCGAAATTATAACGGTAAATGTCGGGAAGTATTCTCAAAGGTTGCTTTGTATAGGGAGCCGTTTATAGGTCCTCCTAATATCCAAGTCGCGGGGCTATCTTATAAGAATGAGAGTTTTTAAAAAGTATAAAAACGTATGTTTCCTAGGAGTCTCTAAATAAAGTGTTTTCGCTTAGGAAAGTATGAGGCCCCTGTTATAGTCATTAGCGATTTTTGATAGCTGAGGGATGTTTCTTTACTCTTTTTATAAAGCAATAAAGCAATATGGATAAAGCTTACAATTTAGGACTTCATCTGGGTTCTTTCTATCTGTTGTCTCAAAGGGAATTCCTAATACTTCCTAACAAAAAAAAAGACATTCGATAGATCACTGTGCCGGCGTATTTGCTAACAACGTGAAATTTTTTTGTACAGAAATCCCAGCTTTTTTACCATGTTAAGGGCTGCGTGGGATATTCCTTTAATAGAGTAAATCATTAATTGTGACTGACAAAACTAGTAAATATAAAAAAGATAATAGTTTTTCGGATCCGTACTTTAGTGCTTTAATTTGCTAAATAGGAATCCCAGATTCATGAGGGGATCGCGGCACTGTCTTTAAAACAAAACTTTTGGGACATGTATAAGATAAAAGAATCCCTTAATTTAAGTTTCAGAGAATGAGTTTTCTTTTTATATAGCTTGGTGTAAGGTAAGGCTCAAATCCAAAATTCAGTTTAGCTGCTATTTTTGTTACTGCACTACCTAGTTTATTTATACAAATTGAATCGCTTTATAAACGCAAGGAAATTCTAGGGTTTTAGTTAGGGACTCTTTCTGTTTACTTTATTATTAAAAAAGGCTTTTTCGGTAAAGGGCGAAAACCTACTAAAAACCGGGTCACAAAATATAAAAATACCCAACAATAGATCCGTATTCTAAATGCGAGAATACTCTAGGAATTAAAAATTTTTAGTATAGCTAACCAAATTCCGCACTATGTGGAACCCATTCGAGTAGAACTCTAACTAGAGGTAGGGTTTTATACACAACATTTCTACCCCAGCTCTTTTATTAACCCCTCTTTGTTCCTAAGTATCCGTAGTATTCTTAATTGTATTGCAAAATAGGGGCCCTATTCATACTAAATTGAATTCTTATCGAAGACTTTTCTTTATAAGAGTCTTCTTGGAATATCTAGTTCTATACTTGACAAAAATCCTTAAATTCTCTAATTTTGAGTTAACCTAGAGGATTCATTCCTTTAATTTTAAGTCAGTGCTTGTTACAAAAAAATATTGGCTAAAAGTTAAGAGACCCTTCTAGACCAGACCATATCCACTAAAAAAGAATATGCAAATACTTTAAAACCAACAATTGCTTACAAGGAAAAGATCCTAGGAAATCCGATTATTAATAGGCTATTAACACTCAGTGACTCTAAAACAGAAACAAGAGGTAAGTTTATAGGAAATAGAAAAACTTGTTAAGTTAAACAAGATAAAGGAGCTCTGTCAGTGAAATTAGGTAGAAACCCTCTGAACTGAATTCCTAGTTATCACCAATAACATGTTTTGGCAAGTCTATATAACCATGGGTAGGAGTCTATATTTAGTGTCTATCTGTAAAGTCTACGATTATCATTAAAAGGGCTCATTAATAAGTTACTTGCGTCCCGTTCGCTCAGCTGACCTTATAACGGGAACCTTGCAACGAGTAGAAATAGCACAGAGTTTTTCTTATTAAGATAAGAAAATGAAGTCCATTAAGGCATTTTTTACTTGATACTGTACAACAATCATACAATATTCTAGTTTTAACTCAGATTGAGATTCTGGCAAAACGTTCTCTTCTAATATAAGTTCTTAAAAAGAGTCATTGAGAGCCCCTCGGCCTGACACCAAGGTATTTTATCAAACGGGATTTTCACTCCTGGATAAATAACATCAAATACATATCGAATAAAGTAATACTAGAATTAGCTGGCTTGAACCTACGACCGTGCGGTTAACAGCCGAGCGTTCTACCACTGAGCTCTTGAGAAAAACAGTTAAAGAAAGTCCTAAATTACTAGGTATTATATATTCCACCATTCTCTAATACTAACTAATAAATAATAATTAACTATAACTATAATATATAATGGATACTCCTATAATAGAAATAAGACAGTAGCTACAAAAAGCTCCAAAGGCAACAAGAAAATTATGCCTTATGGGATACAAAGACTCTAGCTCCTAAGAGTAAGCTACAAATACAGAACCTAGCTATGAAGAGTAGTAAAAAAGATTTAGAGAGGTGCGAGGGTTAAGACTAAAAGAAAAGATTAACATTTAGTCAAGGAAGTCGAGGTCAACAGAGTAAGAAGATTAAGAATAAGTAAGCAGTTTGTGTCTATAGTGAGTGTGTAAGTAAGTAACTATATCATAAATACTACTAACAACTTTCAAGACTATAAACTAGAGCACCAAGTCAATTAAACTAGTACTTTAAAAAAGGTTACATCAGTCGATTATTTTGGGATTGTAGTTCCAAGCGGTTAGAGCACCCTTCCTCCTAAGGCACTTGTTGTAGGTTCAAGCCGAATTGCCTGCAGTATCCCGGATATCCTCCCCTCTTCTGCATACCCCATTTCTTATACATACCTATACCTACAATCAGAGATAAAATTCCTATTTTTGAGTTAAGAAACTTGCACCAAGAGTTAAATATCTCATATAAACCCTAACCTAAAATGGTTCGCTTGCTTAATGTTAGTGAGCTTGTGCTCTATAAAACTTCGTCGAAGTTAGTATAAACCGGGCAGTGCTTGTGGATTCAAACCCCGAAAACTTCTGTGACTGCATACTTTATACCTTTTAAACCTACGAGCTTTATCTGGTACTTTTTTGTTAGGGGTATTTGGGAATATAAAGTAGCTAAAGAAATTGTATCTTTCTAGTTTGGGATTCTTTAGAGCCCCGGATACCTAAGTTTTTTTAGGAAAGGAGTCCCCTTTAACTTTAATTGTAAACGCGAAGCAGCTCTAGAGACCTTAGTGAAGACTTTCTTCTATTAAATTAATTTAGTGTAAAAAATTCGATGAATAGACACCTAGAACACTCTCCTATATAATCCCTAAAAGTTAAGGGCAAAATGTTCCGGATAAGGGGTCAACACTTACAAATACTTCAGAATCTAGGGGTTTCTTACTTTTAGGTCTTCTTACAAAAGGCAAAGGGGGGAGCAGATACCGTGCAGAACTTTCTTTTCCTGGAATCTAAAAAAAGAGAAATGAAACAAGGAATTCCCCTTATTTGATAGGTTATACGTTCTTGTCATATTTCCGATGTATTATATGACTTGGGACTTTCTTTATTATAGGGGTTTTTAGTAACTGATAATCTTTTACCTTCATTTAATCTGGATTGAATAACTGAATCTGTATGCCATAGTTGTTTACTAAATAAAGTAAACTTTTTCATTTAATAGGTGTACTTCTTTTCAACGCATCAATATAACGAGGGCTTGTTTTGTATCGAAGAACAGCTTTTATATAGATGATCCTTCTCTGAGCTGTAGTTAGCTATATCTAGCGGGCTTATATTAGACAGCTTGGGTCCCGGTAAATATAGCTAGTAAAATAGTGGAAATCCCATTTCATAGAAAAAGATAATACATAGAATAAGAAGTTTTTAAGCACATTATATTTGGTTTGGATTTCTATAAAAAAGTAAAGATTATATAAAAGAAGTGTATCTAAAACCAATCAAACTAAGCCTTTTTCAAGAACACTCTCGTCCTTGTTGGTAAAACATTAGTTTTTGGTATCAGCATTCAAGGGCTAAACCCCTTTCTTCTATTCTGACTAGTCTGAAGTAAAGCTTTAATGTATACTGTTTGCTTTTTTACACTTTTTTGCTTATCTCTGATTCTCGCAAGAATTTATACACTAGAAACTCTTAAAAGTAGGGCATCTTATTACTGAACGGAGTAAGTATGGAATCGTATGAATTCCAGTTTTCACCAAGATTACGAGAAAGGGTTTTGGCCCGACTCGAACCCTTGTCATGATGGTTCCATGAACCCGTGCTTTACCACATAAAAGTACTCCATAAAACATAACTACTCGCTCTTTCTACTTTCTACATTGCAAAGACTGAATCTAAATCTATTTTATCTAAGTAATTTCCGAGCTCTTACATCCTAAGGCACTGCGCCTAATGGCCTATAAAGTGTAAGTCTGGGGTTGCAAATAATAATAATATTATAGAAATTGCTGCTTATGACTATTAAAAGTAATTTTTACGTTTCCTTTAATTTTTTAATACTGCTGTCTTTCCCTAAGAAGCCCTTCTTGGGTTGGTAGCCGCCCTTAACTAAAAATTTTTCTATTTAAGCACGCAGCCTCAACTGAAAAGCCACAGGTTCTCAAGAATCTTGTTACCTTAACTAAGGACCTCTTGATACGAGTTTGACTTATTTCTACATGAGTTATTTTCAGTGAATCGCAAAAATTATATTTATGTAGGTAGCAAACCCTTCTAATAGTGCCCAATTTATTTAGAAAGCAACAAAGTTCTTAGATTCTCTAGCTAGCGGGGTCCGGTTTACTTAGAAATTACTGGAGTACAAAAGGGTTACTACATTCTCCGGGGGCCTCCTTGCTTTCGACTCCTGCTTATATCTGTAACCATATCTAAATAGTAATTTAACCAACAATCAACTCAATTACTTGCCATGTCTTTTTATTGCCCAGTCGGGTTATTAGAAACAGGAAAACTCGGAAGGCATTATCCCGCTTTTCACTGCGATCGATAGCTACACATGACACGAAACATTGATGCAGACTTAAAATTACTCAATAAAGCTAATTTGAGGGTATAACCGGTATCTAATCTTATCCACGTATCTCTAAAGGAATTGCAGAATCTTACTTAATATCAACTTTTTGACTTCCTTCACCAAAAACAAAAGAAACAAAAAGCCTCGACGTATTAAAACCGAGTTTCTTATCTTTAATTGACTTGTTTGAAAAAAGTTTATTCAAAGAATTTAATAAAGCTTGGAACCTGCTCGGACGTAGTTTGCAGAGTATAGTAACCGTCGTTAGGAATATAAAAGATCATGTTTTAGATAATACACATCTGAAGAGTTCCTACTCAATTGTTTTGGTAAATCTACACTCTGTACTAAGATATTCCTGTTTGTTTTCGCTGTTATTATTTACTATAGGATATGTATGGCATAGTATATTAAATTAACATTAGAAGTAACCCTAACTCTTTTTTACTAAAAGAATGGAAACTAAATTATAAGTAGTCCACAGAATAAATTCCACGGATTAAAGGGTCTCCTTATTGGTCTGACTTGCAAGATTCATCAGTACACAATACTGAAAAAGTGTGGTTCAACTCAAGCAAGAAACTAAATCTTTTTTAAGCAAACGTATTGTTACTGAGTAACTCGAGATTAGAAAGATATAAACAAAGTCTCGAAAATCCTTCATTTACCCACTTTAGTTAATGCAAAAAGCTTTCTCAGTTCAAGAGAAACTTAATAGGTATAAATACGAAAGAAAACTAAGTATCCAAAAAAAGTCAAAATTCAAAATATTCGCGTAGCTAAACACCAGAACGGTAAGATTTAGTAAATACCAGTAGTTTACCTCAGGGCTGTGTGACCCAGGGTACTAAGAATCTCGCTAAACGAAGAAGTTGCGGACTGCCTATATTCCTAGCAAGAGTACCGGGGTTCTTGTGGGGAGGGGGTTGTAAAGAGATATACTATATAATCAATCTAAGGTACGGGATACTCAGGAAAGCCTCTTCTTAACCTAAGAAGGATGAGCTTTTTCTAGATTAAGCATGTATAAAAAGGAGCTTTTTGTATATATCTACTATATCTATTAATCATGTAACTTAACAATTAAGAGTTTTTTAAATATGAAAAATCAAAGGATGTAAAATATACTCATATGCTGCAGAAGGATAGGCCTCATAATTAAGACTTGGTTCCTCTCTTCAAGATATCAGAATCTTTTAGGGTAGGCCACGTGCAATAAATATAGTTTTCCTTACTAGCTACGGAAAGTTTCTTTAATGCGTGCGGTATCTAATTTAGTTAATTTTAAGGACTTGTCAAATTCTTAAAAAAGTTCTTATTCCTGGGTTTTCTAGTGAGTTCCTTTTGTCCGGAATCCTTAAGTTAGTGTCTAGCCCTAAAAGGGCTGGGCATCATGACATTAAGTAAGGGGAACCCTGCTATATGCTTGTGATATGGATAATTTTTTGTGCCTCGGCCGTTTCCTTGTCTTTGTATTATAAGTACCACAACCTCAGTTCGAGCTAAGGTTTTGAACCTGTGTCCGTTACATTAAAAGCCGGTGCTATACCAACTTGAATTGAGCACCCACACAAATTTTTAATAAGACAAAGACAAAAAGATAAAATGAGTACGGTTTCAATTCAGTAACTTTCCTTTTTCTTGTAATGAAAGTAGGATTCAAAATCTTGTAATAAAGCTAATTCAAAATGAACTTTTATATACGTTTTATATACGTAATTCCTCACTTACTTAGCTTCTCCCCTCCTCTATAAAAGGAATCTCAACACAGAAAAACGACCATCCCCAAGAAAGAATTACCACACGCTCTATTCTTTTTATTCCTATGATAGTCCCCCTAGTAGAAAAAGATTCCTAATAACTCTACATGAAAAAACCTTAAGATCCTTCATAATACTCTTAGTAAATTTATACATTATTAGTATGCCCGATACATCTCTCCTTACCCAAAACAAGATAAAAGCTTCCAAGGACAAGTTATCAGAGATCTTTAGTTAGCTGGACGTGGTTAAGCATTTAGAGAAAGAGCCAAATACGGAGAAAAAACTCTCTTGGGGGAACCCTTGATACTACGATATAGAGTAAACAAGGTACTCATATTTTTTTTTTCTACTCAACAAACTTAAACCCTCCGGACCCACTTTAGGCCTTTATAGCCACACTTTGTTACTTGCACCGGCAATATATCATAAGGAACCCTTTTAGGAGGCTTTTTCTTAGAAACACAAGAATATCGCTTAAGAAACAGAATCTTTTATATTATTTTAGATAAACAAGATTTGAATCATGAGAAGTAAAGTCTAGCTCGTTTATTAAATCTAATTTTAGTTTTCTCACAAAGTTCGTAAGTCCCTAGAAGCAGCTAAGATCATATAAAAAAGGAATCCCTTATAAATTGCTATATGTTTTATCTAAAGAGTTAGGAACTGGAAAGGCCTCATTTGTTCCTTTGCCCGCTCAAGGCATATCCCCCAAAACTAAGTGCCCAGTATCCTAAATAAAGTCAAAGTTATCACTTAAAGGTAAAGGAGTATCTTCACAATAAAAGAGCAGAAATGCTTTAGTTTAGTAAAGACAGCAATACTAAATATATAACTAACTAATGGATTTGAACCAGTACCTTTCGAAGTAGTTAAAACATTGCTTGATAGTAAGTTAGAGATTCTTGCCCACATTCGTCCAGATAATAGAAAAAAGACTATACGCCAGCTATAGATATTGTAAAAGATTTGTATGTACTTAAGTGATTCTGATGATTTCAAAAGAACCTCGGCCGGTTATGTCTATAGTTTGACTTACCTCCTGAACTTATAAAAAAAGAATAGTAGTTTCTTATGGAGCCCTTATTTTACCAGTTACAAAATCCCTTAAAAAGGGGAAACCCAACTAAGTTGATGTATCTATTCGGGGCACTATACCCCAAAACCCTTAAGTTTTATCCTATAAGGTATAAAGAGACCTCTTAAATATTTTAAAATATCTATAGTATCCTTTAAGCCAGAAAGATCTTTATCTATTTCATTTATCAAATAAAATTTAGTTCAAACAACACTTAGCGCTTAGTTAAAGAAGCCAATCCCTTGTCTGTCTTTTTGCCTCGATCTCAGTCGTGTAATAATTTCTTGAAATAAAAAGTTAGGATTCTTAATTTTAGCAGTCTAACACCTTGTTTTGGATTGACTCTAGAAAAGGCAGCCCCTGAGCCCCTTCTATTTAGATAAACTTTTTGTAACTTTCATTGATAAATCACTTATATAGAGAAAAGCCTTTAATTACTATATCCCTAATAAAAAAGGACTCACTATGTATAAATCCATATTTGAAATTCTTAAAGACGGGTTTTCCTTGTATCTCAGAATTCCTGGAAAATTTCCCTTAGTTGTAAACTACAAGACTTACATCCTATAATTGTTACGTAAATTAAATACTACTTTTTAAGGCATCTTAATATATTCCTACCAAAAACCGAAAGCATATTGCATTCATGAGAAGAAGTAACTCTAGCTTTCATTTTTATAAGTTAAATGAGTTACTAATACAAAAGTGAACTGCTAAGGGGATCTCTCTATGTTAAGTTTTTATTACGCCACTTCATAAATTTATACCCTTAAACTTGTCAAATGAAACCCTATCCTGTTTCGGCGAAAGGGAGTTGTATCACGAGATTTTTAAGCCATACTATACTGATTTCTTGAGAACTAGAATCTAGTTTTGAATAAAGAAAAGGATTCTATTTTGCTGTGAAGATATAGTGTTACAAAATACATAGAAAATTTGTTCTATAATCCCTATATCAACCCGAGCTCATTACACTACTATCTAATAATTATTAACATATATTATAGGACACCTTTTCAAGTGAAAGTTACTCCGGCGCGTTTTGGGAGAGCACTGCTAATAAGTCTAAATGACATGATTTCTCTCAATAAAATACACCCGCTTAGTATTAAAAAGGAATTCCATGCTGTTTAAAATCCAGTCTAATCTACCAGCGCCCCTTCTTACGCCATAGCTGCTAAACTTACTTTTTAGTATAGTAACAATTTCTTATTGAAGCCACATTTTTGTATGTAGTTCAAAGACGAGATTCTTTAATTCATTAGAGTAAATTACTCATAGGGCCTAAGCCATTAGGTGTTCTCTTTTGCCTGGAAAAGAAAAGCGTGAAAATACTCTTACAAATAAGAATTTGGTAGCTTTTAAGCTTAAAACTAAGCAAGTCCCGAATTTTATAAAGGGTAAAGACTCACTTTTGATTCTGCAATAAAAGGAATGCCGCAGTTTAAATTTTCCATGACTCTATAGCAGGGGCTTATATATACCTTTTCGTAGGCCTAGATCAACAAGAGACACGAGCAAGTTTAGTTTTTCAGCTAGAGACATTTATATATATTGACTATATTTTCTAATATTTAGAGTACTTGCTCAAACAAAAACTTGTAGGAATTTCTAAAGCAAAACTGCGGATTCGCTTACCCATTGTTAATAAGAAGATTCCCTTTTATTTTACCCCAGAATTTAAAGATTAATTTGTTGTCGAGTCTCTTAAGTTTCTGAACGACTTAGGAAAGAGCTTAAAAAGAGAAGAAATGCGGGTTTAATTAAGGGTATACTACGGGATCTACTAATGAATTAAGTGTTTTACGTGTAAACTCAAAAAGGGGTAGGGTATCAAGTTTCTTGTCTATTTCATGGGGTACCATAAGAGATTAATTACTAGTTAAGTATTAACTAACTATACCCGTATTTTTCGTAATTACTACAACCTTTAAAAATTCTTTTAGTTTGATGAAACCTTATTTATTAAGCAAAGCTCTCTGTTGTATCCATTTAACAAAAAACCCAAACCCGGGGCTTTCCTATAACTCTTACTACAAAACAACAAGGAACTGTTGAATCTTCCAGCGAAACCTTTCCTTTTTAAAACTACTAATAAAAGGGAGCTCTTTTAATCTATTAAGAATTAGGACTCTCTGAGCTACTTATCTAAAACCCAGTTTACTTCATTTTACAAAAGACGCAGTTTCCCGAAATTAGTTAGTTAGTTTTAGGACAAAAGGATTTGATATCAATGAATCCCTTTTTATAATTTGCCCTGTCCCATTACAAAAAAAATTACTAAATTTAGTCTTTAAGGGTTTAGAAAGTCTGAGAAGATAGCTAAGCAAGGTCTTTCTTGAAAACGGAGAGCCTATTGGCTAAAGACATATTTACTTATGTTGTATTTATGCTTTACGAGTTTGTAGGTAAGGCTTACTACAGAGTTAATAGCAATCCCATAAATAGCTTTACAGATATAGTCTTTACCTAGGGTAAGTCGTATGCCTGTAGTAATAAGTGTTTTCGGTACGCATTATATAAAGTAAAAAGAAGCCCATTCAAAGTATTCTAAAAGCCCTTATCAACATTCGGGATTCAGTTTAACTGACTTGTTACTAGATAATTCCGAAGCCTTATTAAATAAGTATTAAGGGTCTATACCTCCTCGAGTTAGAGATCGCGAGGTCCATAAACTAAAAAAAAAGCGAGCACTTTCCTAGATTTCATTTTCTCGTTAAAAAAAAGGAGTACCTTTCAAGATTGCCGTAACCCGGGTATCCTTTAGAGTACTAATGAAAGCTTATATATTAGGTAATTTAAAAGCGCCTAAAGACTAAGTAATCTCTATAACATATAAGAGGTTTTCTAGCTAACAAATTTTTTACCAATTTTTACTCGCGAAAGTTTGTCTAAATGAAGTAGTTTACTTACAACAACTTTCCTAAGTCTTTCTAAATCCCTAAGTTTTCTAAGTTCTAAGGGGGTATTCTAATGAGGGCAGTATCCCTATCCTATACTAATACGAATAAGTTTACCCAGAATAAGGTGAAAAAGAATTGGAAAGACCGCACGAATCCGTTATATAATCATAATCGCGTAGCAAAGCACTAAGAGGAAACTCAAGGAACCCAAAGCCAGCAAACTGTATAAAATAGGAGAACTTACTTCCTAGTCTATAAGAGCTATTCCTCCACTAAGATAATAAATTAAGTAACACTCAAGACGACTACCAAAAGAAACCCACAGACAGCCATAACAAGAGAATAGCTCTATGCTGAGTGTAATTTAATCAAAAGCAAATCCATATCCTATCTAAGCTGAATGAATCTGCTGGTTGACTTAACATTGATAAAATATAAATAAGACGAGATTAACAAAGCAAGGTTTTAAGAATAAGTATAGTCCAAGTTAGTGAACGATAAAGTAGTATTCCAGTTTCGAATTGTATCAAAGGGATTGCTTCGACCAGGTTCGATAGTTACTATAACAGAATTTGACTTCACAAAGACGGAAGAAAGACTAGTTAAAGAGTTTTTCTTTGTTTACCTTAAGTGATTTAGGCAACATACTCTTACAGCAGTCGACACTGCCTATTATTTTCCTGAACAACCAACCTATCCTTTTTGGTTTGATATAATTTTGCCAAGAAGCAAGTAGCGAAAAAAGCGATTGTCATTGATCTAGCCGAAGCGCTTGGTGGACCTTATGAGTCCTCATCAGCAGTAAGGATATCCTACATTTTTGTAATTCTATAAATAGCTATATTTCCCTAAAATATAAAAATAGAAAGCTAACTCTACAACTTAAAGAAATTAATCTTATATTAAAGACGAATTGCTAAACAAGAGGTTAGTTATAGTATATAGCTATGAAGGAAAAGAAGAGGAAGAAAGGGTGGCATACTTCTTTTTGAGACGGGTAGTGTCTATTTTATTATAAAAGGTTCCCTCGGTACAAGGTTCAAGTGGTTTCGTTCCTCTTATTATAGAGGTAAAACCAGGAGCCAATTCAATTTTTCGGTAATTTGTTTTTTTAGGATTCATAGGCATCTCAAACAGGTATATTATTTTACAATGGCGCGGGTTTCACTTATAAAAAATACGGAAACAATGTTTTCAAGACTTTTCTAGATATAAGTAAAGTATGTGCTCGTAAGTTTTTAATTTTACGTATTAAGTTAGTTACAAATATAAGTTAAAGTCTAATCGCTTGTAGTAGTTCTTATTGCTAATAAAATTCTCTTATTTAGAAGCTGTATTATTAAGTTTAGGACTTCCTAGAACTAGCGAACTAGCAAAGTGTCTATTTGTCAAAGTATTATGCTTCTGAATGTCCCCTCTTTGCTTTTGTAAATAAAAAATTAGGAGTTATCTAGAGAATCCCTGTATTTCTTTTTGTTGTATTTATAGCCGCAAAACCCTTACTAAAAAATTTATAGGTATATCCTAAAACTAGAAAAAAGAGATCTAGATTACGTAAACCTATTTTTGATTACATGTCTGTCCTTTATCTGACCAGTTATACGTCGTAATGGGAAAACCCATAATAGAATATAGCAGAGAAATAGCACATATCCTTAAAAATTTTAATAACTGGAATTGGATCCATAGTAGGGCATATCCCCTTATTATTAAGATTTGTCTCTCATTAGTTTTATTCCTACTAAAAGCGAATCTTATTTATTGAAGGGAATTCTGGAAAGCTCGAGTCAAGCTCCCCGTGATATTCAGTTTTTCTTATTATTTAGGCCTAAGTTCTCTTAACTACGCAGGGGTATAACTCTTTCAAGAAGAAACGTTTTCTAATAATTCCTTTTTTTTGAGAATTTTATTACGAATTCCAAAGATAAAATTAAATAAAGAATACCTTGTTTATAAGAAAACACCTCTATTTAAAGATTTTAAGGCACTTACTGATGCAATTCTAAAAAGTGTATCTTCTCAAGTACATTTTAAAAAAGAAAAAGTACAAAATACGACCTAGCACAAGAGAGATTCTAGGAGCGGTTCCTGCTGCTTAACAACGTGGACTTCTATACTTGAACTAACTAGAGTGGATAAACCAAAGAGTTTTCTTTGTAAACGGATAAGGGTACTTTGACTTTTCAGTATAAAACTAGGTATAAAAGCAAAAACTACATTAAACGGGACAAAAGGAGGCTCTTCAAAGTAAGCTGATAAACGGTCCATTTACCCTTGTGAACCAAACAAAGGAGACCCTTTTTTATATTGTTTATTACATGGTAGAGGTGTCCTCCTTGGTGTTGGCTTGAAACTTCGGATTTCGAGCATATTTTTATACAGAATGAAAACCCTACTAGTACTGTATAGACGTATCATTATAAGGAAAAGAAGTTGAAGGAACATAACAATCAGAATTAGAAAGGCACCCTACTCACTATAGATTCTTAAAAAGGGTTAAAAGTAACCCCAGTATTCTTCCTTTACTTGCCCTTTAATCACTCCTGGCTAATATATTACTTTAACTTTAAGGTACAGACACGTAAAAAGTGCAAGATCCTATGAAACCCTTTCTGCTAACGAATGCCCCAGTTATATAGAAGCAGTATAGTTTTTCCGTGCTGGAGGCCTGGAATCCTAATTCAAAAACGAGTTTAACAACTCGATTTAAGAAGTCCTGTAGTAAGTTACACACATTGCAACCCTTTGATATCTGCGCGGATTCTGTATACAACTAAAAGACCTACACTCCCATGTGGATCATTTTCTTGCTTACTTAAGATACTGGAATATAGTTGCTTTGCACGAGTTTCCTCTTTGAGTAAATATTTCGGTGCTATCACAGGATACAGTATAACCTAAAATTTTATTGAAGGTTAATCTTAGTAGGAGTTTAAAACCAGTCTAGTATACGCTCTTAGTGAAAAAGAATAAGAAATTGGATAGAGCAAGCAATCCTAGTAGCAAATACCGCAGGTTCGAATGCTGTCGATAAAAAACAATATTAGAAAAAGAATTTAGTGGAATTAGAGCCCGAAGTTACTAGACCTTATAAGAAGTTTTATATGCATACTGGATTTTCGTTTTTTGATATTTCAATTGAAAGTCATTTCTCTTTTAGATAAAGGTCAAGTTTCCTAAAAGGTTTTAAATAACCTGTCTTCTAGTTCAAGTTTCTATTTGTATACTCCTGATTTATAGGTTTAGATTGAACTGCTTATTACGACAAAACCTTTTTCGTTAAATATAATACAAGGAAGCTGTGCAATAAGGATTCCTAGAATTTCATCGAAAAGCTAAGTATTTTTCCCGTTTTGTAGAGTAGAAGTTGGTATTTTTCTAATAAAAACACTAAAATCTCGGAAGAACCCCAGGACTCACAGGTAAGCTTAATCTTAATAGGGATGCGCGGGAGTTAAGTTAGTACAAACGTAATGTAATAAAGTAATTAGGAAACTCTATAACAGGACTCGGAGTAAAAAAGGTTAGCTGCTGAATTAAAGGGACTCCAGTAGGCCCTTTTCATTTAAATAGAACCGGACGCTGAGTAAAGTCTAATTCCCGAGCCTAAGGCTTGCCATAGAGATATTAAGAGATATGAATTGTGTAAATAATTCGGGCGGCTGTCTTATACTATACATAGTAAAACCTAGTCTTTTTGATGCTGTACAAGAAGGTGGTTTCCTTAAAAGAGCGCCTTGTTTTATGACTTAATCTGTAATTTTTAAGAAGCGGATGGTTATTTACCGGATCTCTCGTAGAAAAGTTTCAGGGACTCCTCAGGGGCTGAGTTTCTTTAATATTTATCTCGAGAAAATATGTTTTCATTCTTCTTTTGATAAATACAAGTTTTAACTGTCGTTAATAAAAAGCGCCTTAAAGTAGAAGCAAGCTTTTCTTTCAAAAGTAATGCTGCATTAACTAATAAAAGAATTAGGCACCTGAATTCAATAGACCCCAAATTCCTATAAATCTAAATAGGTACTGAAGTAAGAGTTTGCCTTAACCCCTGGACATGATAATAGCTTCTGTGCTGGCTGTCCTATAAAATGGAAATCCCAATATGATAAAATCGGATTGTTCTTACAAAAAGGTGGATTAACTTTTTAGTTGATATTAAACGAAAACTACGAACCTCGCAAGTAACAAGTAAGTAGAGGGTTCGCTTGAGTGCTACGTTTATACTACAATAAAGTCATGTTTCAAATCAGTTATTGCTCTTTCCTCTGTTACTGGATTTCGCATTAAAGATTTCTAGGGCAAAAGGGGCACTAAAGCAGGGCGGCAATCTATGAAATTGGGATCCTGTAAACCCCGTAATTAAAAGTTTCTTAACTGAAAATGTAATATTCCTTTAAAAGTAGCACAACTTTAGTATATAAATAAAAGGGTTTTATTAGTAAGAGCACTATTTAAGCTGTTTAATAAAGCTGTCTAAGCGAATCTTGAGCTTTTTTCCAGGTTATTTTTAAAGAAATTGGGTAGTTCCGAAGCTTCGTAAAACCTGAAATTAATAAAAGCCCTTTCTTGATTAGCAACTAGCAGTTTTTTCCCCAGGCAGTTCAATCTAAACATTTTCGGGGAGTTTAAGAGTATAAAGCTTAGGGAGTACTTGCCGTATTGGTAATTTCCTATATCTTTCTCTTTAGTCAACAGCGCCCCCCTTTTTGTATTTTTCACACGAGTATAGGAGTCCTTATAAAGCTTTGTAAAGAATCTGGAAAGAGGGACCTCAAAACAACAAGATTGTTTATAAGAAGTTTCTTTAATCAAATAAGGATCCCGCTCTAGAATGGAGCTCAAGCTAGTGGATGAAATAACTTAGTTAGTAGGTACTTTTAGGATAGGCTTAATAGTAAGCAAAGGGTACACCTTCTACGTATTAAACAAGGGGGATTTTCCACAAGCGGTCAACTCAACAAGACTCCTCTCTTTGTTCAAAGTTCCCTTCCTTCAGCCAACCTAAAGCTAACCTTCATTGAAATTAGGAATTCAAGAATAGGTAACTGAACCTTTTAGGATATTTTCTCTTTCTTATGTCCTTGATTTAAAGATTGCCTTACCCCTCATAGAATAGAGCTCATCTTGGATTTCTTTACTTGGGTAAAGACTAGGCAGTGGTTATATATATTGATTCTTTAACTTATCAATATCGTTGTTTATTAATATTAAGAACTTCAGGAGTTTCCTTAATCCCTTACGTTTTCAAGAAGTAAAACAAAACCAAGAACAAGGAATTTAGAACTCAGACTCTGTATCTTGCTAGCTTTCCCCTTTCCTTATTTAAGGTTCAGGCAAGCCAAAACGGGGAAATTATGAGATCAATCTGGAAATTCATTGTTAATAATAGGAATACTTACACTAGTTTATATAATAAGGGCTTCCTCCAAGAAATAAAAGTTGACTGGCATTAGGGGTTGCTTGATTTTGATAGAGTATAAACAAGAATGTTAGTATAACTCATTAGACAAAGCACTATTAAAAGCAATAGATAAAAACCGTAGGAAAAAGCGGAACTTGAACCCATGGCTTGAGATTCCAACAACAAGTGCTTTACCACTTCGCTATATTCCACAAACTGTCAATACTTACTAGTCATAAAATAGAACTACTCTTTACTAAAGAAACTACTTAGGAATACGGGATACTATTTCATTTTATAGTTTTGCTTATGCTTGTGAGAGATTACACATTATATACAGCCAGTTCTGCAGCATTTACGGTAGGACAAAAGTCGACTAAACTTGTAAACTTGATAGGATTGAACATTAAAAACGAATGTTCAGAATATTATCAGAGTGGTAGTGTAGTAACCAAGCAGTGGTATTGCTTTTGGTATTACTCTTTAATTAAACATAAAAGGAATCTGAATATAATGGTCAGGCATATAACAATGAAAAAAGCTCTACTGAATTTAAATTATGTCCTGCACTCCGTATAGTATTTCTATAAGGTATTGCAAAAGATACCCAGATAAGGAGTACAAGATTCTAGGATGATCCTAACGATGTCTAAGGCAGCGAATAAAAATGGAAAGGGTTGCTCAAAGCGAAAGATCGTACACCTTGGAGTTTATTTTCATATAAAAGATTGCATTCTTCTGTAAACGTAATAAAAGATTCCCCTTTATAAATCCCCTTAAAATATCAATTAAATGTATAACATCTTCTGGTTGACCCCTTATGGTTTTATTGCTCCTTTCCGTAAAGTTTTTACAATGCAAGTGATTCTATATTTAAGGGACTGCGTTGCACATTGCTCCAAAAACCCACTTAAAACTCCACCAAGGATATACTGAGTTTTTAGGTAGAAATCCTTAGTGAAATTCTGGATAATTTTGCCTTTATTCATATGAAGAAAAACTCTTATTACATAAAGCGAAGCCGCGGTATATAGATGGGTACTGCTTCTACTCATTAGAAACCCCCTCTTTTGATAAAGCAAAAGTAATTATACTGAAACAAAAAAGCCCTTGTACCAAACCGCGAAATCTTAATTCTATGTATTGAAATTTCCTCGCACTGTACCATATCGAAGAATAAAAGACTCCTTTATTACTTCAAAGTTTTTCATTTTTATTTAGTTTCCCTCCCATAAGCTAGACTAAACCTCGAGTTCTCCTTATTAGACTATATTTGTAATCAACGGACTCTAAAACCTTAACCGGTCCCCTTTATAATCTTTCTCAAGAGGGTTATCTTAGTACGGGTAATTCCTATCCTAGGATGAATTTCAATGTTGACTAGCCTTACTCTTTTATTCGAACTTAAAGCTTTCTTCCCCTCTGAATCTGAAAAGTGGGGTGCCTGCGATGTACTTCTTATCCTCGCTAAAACCGTAGAGTATTCACTCAACAATATACCGGACTATCTATTTAATTAAAACTTTTATTCGCAATTTGGAAGGTTATTAACAATGAAGATACCTAATTTTCCTGTCTATAAATCAAATTGTGCTAAGAATTTAGGGAGAGTTATACCAACTTAAGCCTCGGTTATATTATAGTAAGGATCCCTTGTTCTGGTTAGTGCCCTATTTGCTAAGGTAGAACCGGGTAATCTATAACTTTTAATCTTTTGTGTCATAAAAACTTGTTATAACACGATCCTATAGGTATTTCATTCAGAAACTTTCCAAACTCTTGGAATAGAGTTGTAGGATTTAAATATTATAAAAGATGCGCTGGTGCAAGCAGCATAGGTGTCAGTTTCTGATCTTATAAAGTTTAGTGATATCAAATAAGATAACAAGAAAAAGATACTAATAAGCTTATTCTGTCTTTCATTTATAAAAACGAAGTGCTTTTTATGCCCAGCCAACCTCAACAAGCACTTTTCAAGAGGCAGGGCTCTCTTTTTTATTAGTTTCGTAAATCCACTTTTATTCTATCATTTCTTGTTTGTGAGGAAATTCCTATGTTTATTAATTAAGCAAAGCAAAAAGATTTCATATAAAAGTAGTAAGGAGCCCCTATTATTCGGAGTCTCCTGATTTAACCTTAATAAGACTTCAAAGTAAAGGTTTGAGAGAGCTAAACATTACTCTTTAACAAATTTAGCTAACTTAGATTAATATGTTGACTCGGGATATAATTATATAACCTATTCTATTCTGTTTTCTTAAATACTGGGGTAAACCGTCCTATATATGACTTAATTTTCTTTTCTCAATTACCCATAACTTGAACTGGGGGTTCCTTATAGTAGGACATCCCTTGTATTTACCTATTTTACCGAGCAAGCCTCACAAGTAAAAGCAAAACTCTTTTTATTACTTATTATATAGTGTAGCTTTGCAGATAAGGGCTGCTTGTCGAATATCTAAAAAGGATTGGGTTTCCTTTTTAAGATAGCTTTAAGAAGACGCATTCTCTACGTTCCAGTTGGTAAGAGGGAGGTATCTCTATCTTATTTTGGTTTGTTAAGGAAGTAACAAAAAGAAGAGAGAACAAGAGGGATTATCCTTTAACAAAGAAGACTACCTATTATCTATTAGACTCTTATTTCATAACTAACTAATACATACTGTACATTACTAAAACTACATAGATATACTACTTACTACTATAGAATACCATACTAGACTTTCTATATACATACTAGACAACAAGTAGTACAATAAGTCCGGGGAATACTTGCTACAACAGGAGGACTCCTAGACAGTTATGGGTATCTCGCTTAAGCCAGGGCTAGCCCATAATAAGAAAAAGAAGATTACCCTCGTAACTAGAGCTATCAAGTATCAAGAAGAATATACGGATACATAGGAAGGTATAGCTATGAAGAGTAAGAAAAGTATAGGTATTGAGAGGGCCGCGTTATATCTCCTCCTGTCATCCTTAAAAATGTAATACTGTTTACAAGCTTGCTAAGTGTACCTCAAATGAGAACAATTTATATAGCCCAATTCCTTTGTTTTAAGAAAGTAAAAAATGCTAAATAAACTGGCAAGTGTTCCGAAAAAGAGTGACCTAGAAACAACCCGTCAGCAGATAAACTCCATTCAATGAATTGAAACGCAGGATTAGCCAGATCCTGGTTTCGAGTTACCCCATATACATACGCGGCCTTGTTCTTCTTGAGATCCCTAAACGCGGACAACTCCTATAAGCTTTTTGCACGTTAACTTACGAATATACGAACTTGTCGCTCTTTGATTAGACCTAATCTGAATTTGTATGAACCCCATTGAAACAAAAGCCTCCGCCACTAGAGCTGCTCCTCACTCAGACATTTGTAATAAACAGGAGCACAGTATAAAGACTCGTAACAAACTCTTGATTAAGACGTATCCAAAAAGCAAAGCTAAGTTTTAATAAATAAGAGATATATGACTGGACCCCCTTTTGTCTTTGTGTAGCATTGGCGTTTCCAACTTCAAGGAGCCTTGCTAAGTATTTTGTTGAATAAAAAAAGGAAGTTAGCGCGAGTCTTTTTTGATAAATAGACCTTTTCTACTCTGTATTTATGAGATTTAATGCTTTTAAAAAAAGGTTTTTTAGAGGTAGCTGCAAGAGTTGCGACTTTGTACTAGGGATTATTTTCGGGTATGTCCTCAATATTAAGATAACAGCCTTACTTGGTATTCGATTAACAACGGATTCCCCTGTAAAAGCTCTTCATTCAACAAGATGGATATCCATTGGGTCCCTAGCTAAGGCTAGAATCTGGTTAAAAAAAACAGGGAGAGTTAAGACTTTTGGACCCAGGATCTCCTTAAGAAAGGACTTTCCTGGAGTTTTTGTTGTCCTTAACGTTTTGAAACCCTTTGAGGTATAGTCGTTTTATGGCTCAGTCAACAAGAGCGAATACTCTAAAGTTTTCCAGGCGGAAGGGGTCCCTTTTGAACAAAAGTCGACTTTAATTCACAAACGGCTAACTCTTTCACACTCTTTGCCCGGCCTGCTTCTTAGCAAGATAGTTTCCTATCAAACTGAGGCTCACCAACCTATACATCAACAGGTTTCGGGGAGATCTTTCCCTCTTTTTTAGACCCCTTTCTCGCTTTATCTATAATTAGACCAGGGTAATATAATACAACAGTAGAGCAGGAGGGCTTACTATAAAATGTAGTTTAAGGAACCCGAACTACTCAATCTCAGATAGAGGTTAACAAGAAACTCTTTTTATATAATAATAATAGACTTCTCTCGTGATATACTTGTAATTTCATAAGTTGATATCAGGGAGATGTAGAACACTTTTTTAGTATTCCTGTTATTGAGAAAGCCTTTCTTACTATATTAAGCTTCGGGGGGCTTCTCTTTAGAGTATTTCTTATCTATATTTAGATCTTACATACACAGGGAATCCAAGTTTCCAAAGAGGGTTTTTTGCTTACGGCATTGAACTACTTTGACAAATTAGCATATTGAGGATATGTGCACGAGTTCAAATCCAAAATATTTGTCTAAAATACCTTGTTTTTTATTCTTGCTTGACTCTATATTAGGCAGTCCTTAGCCACGGTAATTATAGATCCGCGAGGTACTTTTCTAATCAGTGAAGTTTCATGTAACACTTTTTCTACGAGTGCTCCTAGTTATTTGTCAGTAAGCTGGTGCATCCTTTAAACTAATAAAGTTCAGGAATAAAGGATATTTTACACTTTACATTTTAAAGTCAATACTTTAAGAAAAGGAACTTAGAATGTCTTTACCGTTACTTTAGCTTTAACACCTAGAAGAAACTAGGGAGCAACAAGAGTACACAAGCTCCTCCTAACATCTTCTCCTATTTAGGGCCTGGGGTACTATAAAACAAGCAGAACGCAAGTAACTAGAAGCTACTCTCCTACAGAATCCCTTGAAAAGCTCCTAAATTTCTTTACTATCGAGAATTGGAAACTCGAACTTCAAAAATAAAGGAACTTAGATGCCTACCTTCGTTTAGTAGTACTTTTTAAGCTCCTTTTTATTCTTTAGTATACCAGAATACAGGTAATACAATAGTTTTGAAACTCCATACTATATTAGAAATGAGACTATAGCTGCAGAAAACAAGGACTCCTCTTTTAGACTATCGAGTTACAAACAAACTCAACAGTACTCCGGGATACCCAAAAATTTCTCGTATAGCTTCCTTTATATTTATAATAAAGGTTTACTCTTAAAAAACGCTTTTAGTTCAGTTCGGTAGAACGTGGTTTTTCAAAGACAATGCCGTGGGTTCAAGTCGACCTCTGAGCAAGACAAGAAAGAAGTTACAATGTGCGAGGTTAAGCGGTTTTGCTAAATCAGGATACACTGTTTTTTCTTATCTACATGAACATTTACAGGGAATTAAAGGATGGGTTCATCAACCTAGACGCAGGTAGCTATTATGTATGGTGTATGGTAATTCTAAATATGAGTATAACAGGCAAATTTTACATTAATTACTTTGGTGGGATTTCTTCTTAGACTGCCGAGTAAAAAAGGTACCTATTCTTAAAAAAACTCGAAATAAGATTTTCTTGTAACTTTGTATCTTATCTAATACTAGTTGAACTTAGTAATATGTATTCTTTAGGTACACAATAAAAGCCTTGGAATGCGCGTAGACTTGAGCGCACGTTTTGTACAGAATCACTAAAAAGAACCCTATAAAGAGAGCTCTCCTTGTGTTGCATGCAGGCAGATTAAACTAAAACCCCCTCTTGACAGATTAAAGGCTTGCGAATAACTAAGTCCTAGTTACACTACGCACAATGAAAGTAAGAAAAACTAAAGTTTTATTTAGCTATAGCTGGAATCTCAAGATTTGAGAGCCGTTTCTCCTCATCTAAAAGTACAAAACAAAGGCAGTACAGTAGGAGCTCCGCTTAAAATTATTTAACTAGAAGTTACCCTTCATTTATTTAGATTTAGAGTAGATCTTCTCAACTCCCGATCAAGGAAAAAGCACCCCCGTCAACTTCTTGGTGCCAAAAAGCCCAAGAGTCCTCATATTCATTTATGGTAATCATCTCCCTTTTGTCAAATTCTTAGTTGTACTATCAAAAATGGATTCTTATTCATTTAGAAACCATAGCTTTATCCCCTTACCAGTCCTTTTTACCTCCTACTTTATATTGATAGTTTTATAAAGCAGTAAACAGTCTACAACTAAGTCTCTATCTGTCTAGCTAAAAAAGATCTAGTTCTTAGAATACCCAGATAAGAGATTCCTTTAGTCCATACTAAAACCTAACAAGCTTGTCTCCATCCAATTTGAATAAAATTTCCATCAGGCCTTGTTTAATTATCCTAGTAAGAATTAATATAATAATTAATAAAAGTTGCCGTTTAAATAAACCTCTATTATGGGATTCAAGCTTATGACTTTAGGCTGGTATACTTAATGACATACTCCTTTCTTGAACCCGAGCATGCTGATAACAAACAGGAGTGCTTGTTTAATGAGTTACAATTTTCCTCTAACATTCTTAGCTTAGACCTTGATTCTAACAAAAATGACTGTGACCATAACCAGCGAGTGTCTTATAGAGTACTTACTCTGACTTCATCGATTTAGGTACAATTATTGAATTGGAGCAGGTATTTAAGGATTATAAAGGGCCTCCCAAAAAGCTTGATCTTTAGCTTCTTTACCCCTGAGTAAAATCAAAAGTCTAGCTATTCCTTAACTGAGTGAGTACTTTCTTAATTTGGATACCTCTGAATCTAGTAGTTCTTATCCAAAAGAAACAGGGAATCCTATGTCTAAAATGAGTGAGATTGAAGTCTTTCTGCTTGTACATAGCCTATAGAACTCCCTTAAAACCGGTAAACCTATTAAAATCCCATCATTGCTTTAAACTAAGGAATTCGCTTAAGAATTCTTTGTTAACTAGAACTGAGAACTCATAGGGTCACTTGATTTCATTTGAAATACGTTTTTAAGTAAATAGCTTTCAAAAGGAGTAAAGGCAGCAAAACCTTCTTTATTATAGCAATACCAAACCCAATTGTGGGGACTTTTCTGTGCCCTAAAACACAAGTTAGCCTACCTATTAATTATTTATCTGGTGCCCGTTTTCAGACATTCTAGAGCCCTCCTTTAGAAAACTAACAACAATAAGAGAAAGACTCCCTGCTTTAGACTATCCCTCTTTCTTGTAATTGGCTTACCTTCTTTCATACCTAGCTTAATCTCGATCTTAATACCTGCTTTTTTAATACCTGGCTTTGCACCCTTGTTTTTCTGAGTCGCCTTACTCCTTGTTTGACCTCTAAGCTAGACTCTTTCTCTAGTAAAATCTCAGTAATGAACCGACTTTAACCTATGATATTCCAACTAGAACTTCTTTGCTCTACCATCTGACAACTGAGCTACACACTGCCAACGCTCACTTGACTACTAAACTGACTATCGAGTTAGACTATAACATGTATGAAAGAAATCTGTTTCTATCTAGGATAAAAGGTCAGGATAAACAGACATAGGAGAGAGAGGATTACTCGAATGAAAGAGTTAATTACTTACAATCTTTCTTATTCCTGAAACCAAGAATTACTATTTATGTCTGATCAGCTACTTGATTGAATGGTCTTATGAAGGAATTTCTAACGGGTCTGTTAGATTAGAGAGTTTTTAAAAGGTTAGTTCTTTAGTTGGCTCTTTTGCTAGTTGTCCGTCCTCTATCTGAAGCAGGGCTTGTTATGCTAAAAGCAAGTGTCGAACCCTAATCTGTACAGGTTTCTCCGTGCTCTCGTAAAGGGACGCTACCCTACTTCTTTACCGAAAACTTGTTTCATTTAACAACGGAAAAGCGAAGCCAAAGCTATCTGTCTTGCTGAATCCTCTTAATAAAACTATCTCTTATAAATTCCTAGGGCTTATGCTCTTAAAACAACCAAGAGCTCCTGCTCTCTATTAAGACTATAGCTACAGAAGACAATAGCCGCCCCTCTTTTTACAGACCCCTCCCTTACTTTGGACAAGACACGCACTCCTCCTCACTTCGTTCAGACAGGATTCACTTTCACTACTTGACCTGATCCGAATCCTTCACTCTTGCTTGGGTCTTCCTGTTTATGGTTGTTCCATTCAGCTCTCAGCTTGGTTCAGACTCTTCAGAATACCGTGCTGAACTTTCCTCTTAAGAGCTAGAAGACTCTATATCAGCATTCTCTTAATAGCGATGCCTGCAGCTTCTTTTTCCTCTGAGATATACCCTTTGCATAACCTGTACTCTTATTCAGCATACCTTTCCTCTTGGCTATACACCTGTAGCTATAATGTTTTTTTCTGCTTATTAGGAGTTATAGTTAGTATATTACTTATTAGATTGTTGTTTTAAGGTTATTACCTCTTATTCTTAGAGTTGTTACTACTACAGAGAGAACAGAAAGATAAGTGTTCTACCCGACCGTAGTATAACAGAAAAATGCTATGTAGTATAAGGATAGAACAGAAATATCCTATACCCACTAACATAAACTTTCTTCCTTTCATACCCTAAGTTATGCTTACTTTCCTTATGCCTACTGCCTATACCTAAGCTCTAAAGAAGAATCCTTAGGAACTCTTACCTAAACTAACAACAAAGAAATCCTTAAAATAGGGAGGGCATTCTTTAGCAGGATCTCACAACCCAATTTAAGTAACGATAGAACTCTAAAGTAAAGAGGTTCCTCTCTGAATAAGCTATTGTAGCTATATGTACCCATAATAGAGTATCCTTTTAAGAAAGCTTCAAAAGGTGCGCCCTGGTAATTCCAACTAATTTCTATACTTATTATAATCAAAGTGAGCTAAAGGGGTTACACCTTTACTATTCCTCTTCGTTCAGAGCTCTTACAATCCTCCTCTGTTCTTTTCAATCCATTCGTGTTTCTTTAATAATATTACTTCGACTACCGGAGGAACCCCTATAAACTTCTAATAATTTAGAAAACTTTCCCATTTTAAACCCAAGGAAAAACCACTTCGAAATTACTTTGGGAAGAGGCTCCTTAAGACTCCAAGTTTACTAACTGCAATATATAAGGATATTATCCCGATTCAAACCTTTGGTTTTTAGACAACCCATTTATCAAACATGCAACTCATTCAAAAACCCTTCCTCAGGATAGATATGTAAAAAATTCTATTTGGTTAAAAAGGGAGGGGGTCCCCGGTTTAGTAAATAGCTAGATAAGGAAGTTTTATAACAGTTAGAGTAGTTCCCATTGATGGGTGTCATAGACGTAAGGTAAATTAGAATACATAAGTCCAGGTGATAAACGCTTGGAGGTAACGAAAGCTTTTCGGAGCTGACAGTGGATTTATATAAATTTAGTGAAAAGAGTTACAACAGATATCTCGAAAAGCAACGCCCTAAAATCTCTTATTAATTTGATATCTAATACCCCCTTAATTTATACTAAACTCAATCTGGAAAAGCTCACCTTTGCTTTCAGCGTACCTTACAATGTAATTATATCTTATATTATTTGTGGCTTCATTTCCTAAAAAGATGCAATTACTTCTAAATTCAGTTCGACTCGGTTGTAGATAGGGACATCCTTAGTAAGACTAGGGTTTATATTATCCCTAGTTTGAGTAAGTTCTCTACCTGTAAGCAGAAAGGTTAAAACAAAAAGAACAGAAGCTACAAGTAGAACTTCATCAATAAACTTTTCTAAGACACTGCCAAAACGAATATTTTAATTTATAAATTTATAGTTGCAACATACTTACAGGGAATCCCGGAAGTGAAATCCCAGACCTATAGGATAATATTTCGTGAATTTACTAGAAATTTTGATCCTTTGGTACCCTTTTCTATAAATGCTCGGAACATGGGCAGCAAGAACTACGCCTATTTATTAGATTTTAAAGCCCCCTTCAGAGCAAGGACAGTCATGGATTCGAACCTGTGTAGCTTTTTATCAACTATAATTTAGCTTTTATATTGTAACTGCCCCATTCTAAACTCTTTTTATAGAAAAAAATCGGCTAAACCGTATAAATTTCCGTACTAAATAACTAAATCAATATAATATTGGAATCCTTTTAAAACTTCTTTAATTATCGTAATCTTTTTGAAGCCCGACCTGCTTTATAGGAATGCTATGGTCATTTTCATTACTAACTCTAAAGCTACAGAAAATGCTCTAGTTATACTGAAAAAGGCACTCATACAAAAGAGAATCAAGAGCTTTGTATGACAATTTGAGTTAGTAAACGAAGTAAGTACCTAGTAATTCCAGGTAAGGTTTTCCTTAATAAAAGGGGGCCCTCCAAAAGTTAATTTGACTTCAAAGTTTCTTGGTCTTTTCTTTCCTGAACGGGCAGTAAAAAAGCCAGGCGTTTATTCCGATCAAGCAATAGACCAATACAATAATATAAATCTCTCAAGTTTGAATCTAATGGACAGTATAAAAATGCACCTTAATTTCTCGTATTAATACGTTCTGCTACAAACCAAACTCTAGCTATCAAAGGATAATTATTCTGAGTCGTGATATAAAAATACGTCAAATCTGTCTACATAGAACCCGGACTTGTCTTATACATGCAATATCCAAAAAAGTAAGGCCTTTTTCGACAAGCTTTCTTGTTATCCTATATAATAAAAACAAGCTTTGTTGGGAATTAACTATCTATTGTAAAAGAGAAGTGCCTTTTAGTGATTGTAGTTCAATTGGTTAGAGCACTGCCCTGTCAAGGGAGAAGCTGCAGGTTCAAGTCCTGTCAGTCCCGAAAAAACCTTTCTTATACTCTTTTTTATTCCGGAGTTCTCAGTTTAAAGTGTTAAAATCGTTTTAGGGTTGCCCTTGTGTGTTCCTTTGTTTACAATTAATAAGAGAACTGTAAAGCTTCCCCATTCAGTTCAGTTAACTTGTTAACTCAAAAAGTAACAAGGAAATCCTAAGGAACACTCGTTGTATTCGGGGCAGTCAGGAAACGTTTACTCCTTGAGAGGGAACGGGAACCTGAATGAAAACTTAAAACAAAGAGCTTATTTGCAATGTAAACAGAAAAGCGTAAATCAACATATTGCAACTTTACGAATCAGAAATGAATAGAAACTTTTTACATTAGATAAAAAGGGCTGGCAATAGCTGCGCTTACAAGGGAATTCTGTAGTGATCACTGGGAAACACGTACTCAAAAAGCAACAAGATTCATTAGTTCCCACCAGTCTCTTCAACCTAGAAGAAAACTCTTAACAAACAGAAGTGTTATTTACATAATTAGTCTCACAAAGTTATACCTTGACTCTTAAATAGAGTGCCTGTATATTGCTTATTAATACTTATATTACAACAAGACCTTTAAAAGGAAAGAGAGCAGAAAAACACTTAAATTGAGGTACAATCGGCCCTTTGGTCATGAGTTCAAATCTTGCTGGTAGTAAGGTTTATATCTGATACTACATTAAGATATAGAAATTTTATTCAATACTTATGAGATTGTAGAATCAAAAAGGACCCTACTGACAGTAGCTTAGTCCAACCTGCAAGTCAGCTTTTAGTTAGAAAGTTTATACATTTTACAAGTACAATACAGAATTACAGGATCAGAGTACTGGCTTCCTAACAAATGAGGATGCTTTACTAAGCAAGAACTGCTTAGGTTTTAGTAGCCCGTGCGCGGGCCTTAGTCTTTTTACTGATTTTTACGATTATTACTTGGATAAAACCCTATTAGTAAGGGTTTATTAAATTACATAGACTGCAGAGAAAAACTATTCTTTAGTTTCGCCATTAACGCAAATATACCCATTAGGCTAAATTCTCCTAAAAACTTAATATTCTACCTACAAAAAAGCAGGGCCCTCCCAACTATTATTATTTATATAATAAAATGGAGGGTTTTATAGAACAATAAGGACAATACCTCTTACTTTGAATAAACAACTAAACGGAGAAACTCCTTCGTCATAGCCTCAGCGCCGGGTTCTAGAATCCAGGACAAATTCTTAATACTTGTAATTCCGAAATTTTAAATTTCCCATACTGGGCTGCCAAACTTATAGATACGGGGCACTCCTACTTGACATAATTACGGTGTCTTAACCCTTGAAATTCAAAACAAAAAATATCTAAAAAGAATATCGGTAAAAATTATAAGGACTGAAGCCAGCCTGGGGTAAGGATAAGAGAGCACCCTTTATCAGGTTTAAAGACTTAACAATCAAGAAGTTTACCAAGTAAATAAACCAACTAGCTATTATCAGGAATCCCTTCCATAACAATTGAATTCCTCGGTTTTTCCGATTCGTAAGTACACATGGTTTCGTGTACTGCCCATATAAAATCCCTCTAAATCTTTATGGAACTAGAGTATCAGTAATTGATGATATTCTAACTCTACGACTGAAACCCACATACGGATCCATATTAAAACAAATATAGAATCTAATGAATAATTCCCGTATCCTACCCCATTTCATTTTAAAAGAATGCTCCTATTAGCATACTCAGTTTTATAATGTAAGTAAAAAGGGAATCAGAATTTAGAACACATTTTAAATACTTATATAGTATAAGGACTGACGAATAATAGTAAGAAACGCACACTAATCCGTTAGATCCCTTGGCTTTCACCCCTAATAACAAAACTCCTTTTATTCGAAGAAGATATAATATATTATCACGATAACTTGATCATGTAAAAACTTCTACTACGCGGATCCCGTCTAACAACGTAGAGGAAAGGCACTTCTCGATGTTTGGGGCACAAGAATGAAAAGCGAATGGACGACCTATAACTAGCTTTATTTCACTAAGAGGAAGCTCCCGTAGCTATGGATCTCCTAGCCCTTGCTTTTATGGAGTATCCTTTTATTGGGTTAAGAAAAAGGTGGAGGCTGGGAGTAGTCTAAGTCTATGAGATGAACCCAAGGTTTTCTAGCGAGTCGTATTTTTTGCACTTAGGATAAAGGGTCAATTTTTATGGTAATAGTACGTAACTTTACTAAGGGTTTTAGCTCTAATCTCAAGTTTTTCGGAGCCATAGCAGGGAATTCCGGGATGTTTAGGCAGTACCCACATCTACTCGATTACCAACGGAGCGTTATATACCCCTACCACTAAAGACTTTTTTACTGAAAGCACTAGTGGATTCCCTTAGATTAAGTTTGAGATTTTTTAATATTTGTGGACCCCATATGCGCATATAAGATATATGAATGAGCAGCCCCTAGATTTTAAGGAAACAGGTATTAGGTTTTCGACTAAAGTAGAAAAGAATAGAGATTTTATTCGTTATTCTGATTAACTCTTTATGGGAGCGGTGCCCAGACTCGTGTAAGAGGGTTTACAGTTGCAACTTCTTTTCTTATCTATACCTAGGGTTCTCCTAGTTTTATAAAAGGTGAAGTACAGTCATTTCTATTCGGTATGAGTTAAAGGATAGAATTAGAGCATTTACCATATATGTCGGTTTCTCCTAAAGGAGTCCCCTGTAAAAAGGAGTGCTTATTTTCCGTTTTCTATCAAAGAGTATTTTCGAAGACTCAACAAAGAAATTTTTTGGTTCTTTACTAAGCTAACCTCGCTTTCCAACTTTTTCTCAATTGTTTTAGTACTTTTCCAGCGTTAAATCTTACAGACTCCCAAAAGACTTACCAGATAAAGGTATAAGAAAGATTTTCATTATAGTTGGAACTTTATTATATAAGCCTAAAAACTTTCCTCAAGCAAAAGGAAACTCTTAACCTGGGTAGAAAAAACACAAATATGAGTATCTGGTTTAAGCAAATAAAGGGTAAAAGAGAAATTAATGTGTTGAACTCTATTTAGAAGTCACGTACCAGTTAGTAAGTAAATCTTTTTAGTACTAGGACTGCTTCATAGATACCGATTCCTTGTGTAAAACAAGTGTCTTGATTAGAGTGTATAGAGGGTTCCAAGAACTAATAAATAAAGGACTAGTTCCTAGCTAGTAAAAAGGGAATCCTACAGCTATAAATAAGAAGGAAGCTATCATCAAGAGTAAGGCAGCTCGAATAAGTAAAGCTAGGTGCGAAGTGTCCTAAGATACATAAGACTAAGAAAGCTTTCAAAATACAGATACAGAGTCAGTCTAGCTGATTGAGAGAAAATAAGAATGAAAGTTTCAACAAGGCAGATTAAGGGGTAGAGCTTAGTGAAGTTCATAGGTTTTACAGGAGAAAACTCAAGGGTAATTGCGGAGGGAGTTTTGTTGGTAAGAGTTCTTTTTTATTATATGGGTTTCGTAAGCTCTAAGCAATATACTCGGTAGATAGTTAAGAAAAGGTTAAGGTGACTAGTATTAACCCAAAGGAATAGGGGCACCCAGCAGGGTTTGAACCAACGACATGTCCTAACAGTTTGATATGTTCAGAGTAAATCTTTCTAAATAAAACCCATGCTTTACCATCTAGCTATCTAGGTCTTTTATTTAGAAAGTTTCTTTACTATAGCTTTTCTTACTTAGTTTGAGATAGGTTTAAATTGCTCTTACTTTGTATATGCCTAATTGTAGTTTCTAGTACCTAATTCTTAGTTAAAACTTAAAGAGATGGCCCTTATCTGAACTTACTTATTTAAAATAAAAAGGGTCGCTAAATTAAATAAAGGGGCTTGTTCTATCCTTTCTAAAAATGTAACAGCGAGAACTAGGGATCCCGGGGTTGCCGTCTGTCTATAGTCTAAATAAAGGTAACCCACCTTTATCCTATAAGATACTCCATCTGTTAATATAAGAGAGTTTTCCTTGTGCGAATAGCTTAAAAATCTAGCTCGGAATATTTACTAAAATATCGTTCAATTTTAGAAATACTCGGAAAAGCCAAAACTAAGTTACCGAGCAGACTGATATCCTTACAAATCAGAAAAAGAGTTCCTAGACTTTTTATATGAGGTCTCTCACTTTTTTACGATTTTAAAGCCTGGATTCTTAGTCTGCACTCAAAGATATTAGATTTCCTTTCTTGAAGTGAGAGTTAGCTAAGAGGTAAGTGGTTAAGAACTCTTGTAAAACTGCAAAAGTTCTTAGTAGTACAGGGTTTCCTAGCATAATAAATAAAGACAACGGTTTTTGCCTTAATAAATTCTAACTAATTAAGAATCTACACTTAGGCTTTTCTTTGAACCTTAGATAATGAGTTTTTCCGGATAAACATTTATAAGAAAGCTATACCTAAGTAGTAAGTTAAGTTAAGTTTGGTTAATCTCTTACGCTAAGACTCTACTCTCAAGTAATTCAAATTTCTTGCTGTAATGTCACTTGAGCCTCCTTATAAACCCAGTTCCCCTATCCCCTTGTATTTATCTAGGCTAAGCTTTCCCATTATGTACTTAGTTCAAAGCTTATATACTCTTTAAAACAAGGAACCAAAGGACACAAAAACTGAATTTTAACTATAATAATTAACATTTTTGTCTGGTCTTTACCCGGCTTAAAATCATTAGGAGGGGAAAAAGAGAGATACCGGATTACCCAGAGCATAAAGAACCTCTTAGGAGGAGCGTCTTTAATATGAGATTCCTGATCAAAGGAAGAAAGGACGGCAACCACCTTCTTTTTTGAAAAGGGATCATCTTATTATTCTATTATATATCAGACTAGAAAGAGGCCCCGAATTGGCACTTAGATACTTTGTGTTACGCAAGTCAAGCTTTTTTTATTGTACATCCGCCCTAGTTCTAGTTTCCTTACATAGTAAAGGTATAAAAATAAGGATATATACTACGAGAAAGGGCGCTCCTCAGAAGGCGTCGCTAAGAGGTTGGATATTAACATAACAAAAATCTTATAATTTTTTGTAGAGGCGTTTCTATAGTTTTATTAACTACAAGCTGGTAAAATTGACTATAATTCATTACATTAAAACTACAACTGTCTTTTAGACAGCAAGTGGGCCTCTTAGAAACCGCGTATTTCGTAATTTGACTCTTTTTTATCTTAATTCAAGTTGAGTTGGACTGCTGCTACTACTTATTATAAAATAACAAGCGATAAAGCATTCCCGTAGGCCTATACTTGTCGGCATCTTCTGGTTATCTCGTTTACGTAGTACAGAAAAGTTTGTTAGTTCCTCCTACTATGAATTAATTTGAGTACTGTTTTAACAAGGGAAGGAATTCTCGTGTTTCTAAAGTCACTTAAACGAAAAGCAATCCTCACCGAGTGTGAATAAGGGTCAAGGGTATGAGTTTATAAATAAAATAAAGACTGACTTCTATATTAAGCGAGTCCTTTTTACATTACTCTCAAAACAAGATATATGACAGGCCTAAGCCAGGAAACCTATACTATACAGAATATACTAATTAGTTTCTTAGAAAAGGACCCTATTCTATGTTACAGAATGTAGAATATATGATTCATAAATATAGGAGTTATCCTTGGAAATTTAAGATAAAGGAAGGCTCCAGAGTCTAGAATTGTTAACAGGGTTTTATTCTTGTTTATACCGAACAGTCTTCAATCTAAAGAAAACTGAAGTTTAGTTTGACTAAAAATTTTTAAGAGAGATAAAATAGACCCCGTTTGTTATGTTGAGTAGACCCCTTTTACCCTTAATCCTAGTAGAATTTATTTACACACGACTCGAAAATTACTAAATCAAATAGTAGTAAGAATATGCAGGCAGGATTAAATAAAAGGGAAGTTGAGTCTAAGTACTCATTTTTTGAAATGACCTAGATAAGCACTCTATTTAGATACTCTTGTCTACCATACAATGTAGTGAAGTGTACAGTTTATGGAATATAGCTCAATAGCTCAGTGGTAGAGCAAAGGTTCATGGAACTCTTGTCAGTGGTTCAAGTCCAAGAGTTGGGTTTAGATTGAACTTAGATTGAACGAAGAAGTAAGTTAGTACTCATTGACGAAGTGAGTAGGCTTGTTTATCTTGGCTTTGAAAGTTCAGAGTTGGGTGCTGGCTTGGGAATAGGAGAACAGTGAGCTCGCGTTGAAGGGATGCTTGGTAGAGTTCTGGGGTTGGAGTAAAGTGAAAGCCTGTTTTTCCTGTTGGTGGTGCTATAAGGTATCCATCTCTATTATAATACTACTTGCGTTACCCTTCTTCGTTACGCTACAGTTGGGAACAATGACCTATCCTAGATTCTAAAAGGTTTATATCCTCTCTATACCTAGTAACTATTAAGACAGGAGGAATATACCTTAACATACAATACTATAAGACTCTATTACTATTACTAATAATAGGGAATATATAGAAGAATACTAATACAATAACTACAGCTACAGAATACAAGTACAGGAATAAGAATATGAATAAGGGCATAAATTCCTGGATATAGCTACATTCTGTCAATCAGTCAGTAAAGATATCGAGAGGTCCCCGCGGTAACTTGAGAAAAGCTGTTAATTTGTTTTTCGAAATAAATATATAAATGCAGCAGTCACTGGATAACCATAAGGGTACTAAAAAGAAATTCTCGGTAAATCTTTTTCGTAGTTACAATTTTGAGTGGGCTTAAACCGGTTAGGGTTCTCTTTTTTTTAGACCTGCCCTGATTAAAACTATTAGCAAAAAGGCTGCTGCTTGAACTAATAAGTATGAATTTCAACACTTTGTATCGCCAATTAATTAAAAGAGTATAGCCCAATATAGTTAAGAAAAAGGATTTCTCAATTCCTCTACCTAGAGTAGTTTTAACTAGGGATTTCTGAAAGTCTAGCGAATAGGGGCCCTATTATTAATAGTTGCTCATAAATATATGGGTCCTAGTTAGGCCTAAATTTTTTTTAGTAAAAAGCGCTTTCTTTCTTGATGCCTAGTTTTTAAATTCAATCCAGAGATTTGGCTTGCTGAAGGGAGTTTTTCCGCGGTAAGGACAGAGCCCTCCTATTCCTTGTTGTACAAATATGGGAACTTATTGAGAATTAAGGGTTGAAAAGAGTAGGTGCTCCTTATAAGAACCCCTTTCACAAAGGATCCTGTAGTAAGCACTTGGAATGACTCGTCTTTATTAATCAGAATTATTATGAGAATTGAATTACTGGACTCTTTTTAACACGGACTTTATTAGAATTTTCTTAAGCTCCAGTCGTTTTTTTGCTTTTTCATATTACAAGGCACTCTTTTCTTGAAACGAGTTAGGCAGCCCGCCTTTACGGATTTGAGGGATAAACTACAAATCGTTTAGTAAAAGATACACTGAGATTAATAAAGCAAAGAGTAAAGATTATTCCCATTATGCTGAGGATTGTAGTTCAATCGGTTAGAACACAGCTCTGTCGAGTCAGAAGTTATGGGGTTCGAGTCTTGTCAATCCCGATAATATATAGTTACCAACTCGCTATAAGAATTTCTTTTTAGTGTTCCTAACTCCACTTTTAAAAGGATTAAATGAAAAGCGGAATCTGTCCGTTTACAAGACATAACAAAGGACGATAGTCAAAGTGTCTTTATATTTTTAGGAGTAATTAACTTTAACCTATAACTAAGCAAAGACACTTTGACTATAATTATATAAATTAAAGGTTAACCTCGTTACTTTTACACATAGGATATGGGGCGCGGGAGAATACGAGATTTAATAACTAAGATTTTCTAAAGTATTCCTTTGTTTACCAACTTGAGACTTATGTCGATGAGCACGGATCTCAAAAGGGCTATTACTATGGATTTCAAGTCACGTTAATTAAGCGTCGGCAATCTCATCAAAGTTCTAAAATGTCATGTCATTGGTTGAAGTTTCTAAACTCGAAAAGGCGCAATTTCTACAAAGAAACAGACTAATAATATAAATTTGTAATCCATGAATAGCGAAGGGTCAGTAAACTCTCGATTTATTGTAAAAACCTTTGACTTAAGGCTCTGAAGGAATCCTTGCTGAATTGAATAATTAGACTCTTATTTGTTAACTATTATATTTTGAAATCCAGGCTTTAAAGAGATAAATACGAGATATTCAACCTGGGATACCCATTTTTAGGCCGGCTCCCTCGGTCATTTAGTACTACATTTTCCACTTTGTATTATGCTTACAAGGGCTACAAGGATACAAAACCTTAAGGAATAATCCGTGCTCTTCTACTTAAAAATTAGAACAGGTTTTAATAGCAGCAATTTATAAGAATAAGGTATCCTTTATTTGTACTAAAAAGGCATAAGCTGGATCTGGGACTCAATTTCTGAAATTATGAATATTTTAGGTTTTGGGACGTTCATAGCGCTTACTATAGTGTTTCCGTGTTGAAAGGAAGCTATCCTGCTGGAATTTGTACCTTAAAAGTTTAGTAAACTGCTAATTTATTGCACTTTTTGCTTTATGGGCTAAGCCGAGGAATACTCAAGATTGGGGTACTTTTTAGTATTATGGAGTTATAGGAATCCCTTACTAGTTTAGTCCAAATTTTGAGATGCTTTTACAAAAGGGGCTCTAATTGAGTGTTCTTTTCCTTAGTATAAAGCCTCACTGCTTATCTAAACACTGCCTTTTCCGTTCCCTTGAGAGATTCAAAAAACCCTTGTCTAAGCGCCGAGATATATACCCTTTTAGTAGTGAATAATCCCTGAACTTTAGGCGGAAGCAATACTGGGTTGTCTGTTTTATCGAGTAAATCCTCTATATCTTAACTTTACGATAATAGACTCGACTTTGTCTTCCTAGCTTTTTTTTTTTACTTTTTGTTTGTTTATTATTTTATTAATGAGGTTGGTATACAAGGTGTTAATCCGTTAAAGAAAGAGTTCCTCAGTTTCCGTCAATAGCGGATTTAGTTATATGTACGAGTTCGTAGTCAAGGAATAAGTCTTTAATAAATATGGTAGATTTGATAGTTTATAATTAATACAGGTAAAGCCGATTACGCATAAAACCTATTTCCTTTCTATTAGAAAATCTACTTAATTGTAGAGTCCTTTAGGTAGGATAAAACTAGAAAGAGACCCTCTTTACAGCGATAACTAACGGGTACCCTCTTTTTTTCTAATATCTAATATACAACTGGGATCCGGTAAAATTGGCAAGTGTCCAGAGAACCTACAAAACCCCATCGGGACACTTAATTTCTTACAATTATAGTAAAAACTTTGTAGTAGTTTATAAAAGTTCAGGAATCAAGAAATTTACCCTATTAAAACTATACTGTGTTACATGTTGATTTGTCGAGTGGGGGTAGCACTCACGTACAAATAAGCTTGGTTAAACATATAAATATGAGTATTTATTACTGCATTACTAAAAGAATTCTAGAAGCTTTTTTCACGAAAAATTATGACAAGGTATCCTAAATCTAGATACAAATTAAGAGTATATTGAAACTGCGTTTTACTATGTATTTCCTAAAAAGCATGCCCGCCGACCTATTTGGTTTCAATCTAAGACAATTCTTCTTATACTATATAAATATAGAATTTCTTTCTAATCTATACAAAATATAGGACTTGAACTTACGTGCAACACTTGAGCTTCAACTAATTTCATATAAGTAGGAGGAAAATCGAGACTTTCTAACACCGGGGATTTCCTACTTGAGGCTAACGAAATCTAGTATTTTTAATATTAAAATATATAGTAACAAAGCCCAAAGGATTACATACCTAAACAATATAGAAGTAAATCAGAACGAGGAATAAAGACTAAACCCGAGGATTGATCAGAGTCCTTCCCCTTGCTGTGTTAAGTTTCTATCCTTTATTAGGTAGGTTTGTTTTTTCTAAGTTATTGCTTTAAGAGTATAACATTTAAAAAGGAGATTACTATGTATGTCGATTCGGGAATCTAAAATTACACGGATTGTTGTTAAGGGCTAACGTGCATAGGACTTGAACCTCTGAATTTGAAACATTCAATCGAATGCTTTATCGAATGAGGAATTCATGATAAATAATTTACTTTAATAGGGGAGTCTACACTAGACTAGAAGCACTTATCTATTCTTATTCTATCTAATTAAAAAACATATTGGACGTGGGTCCCTTAATAGATTTAATAACAAGTCTAAGCTCGGTTAAGAGCTCGGCACAACCAATATGGAGTTCCTGCGAAGTCAAATTTAAGAGAAAGCTTTCTCTGGTGTGTAATCGAGACAAAAGGGGGGTTCAACTTCAGAAATAGGTATCAACTTTTCTTAAAATTTTTAAAAGTAAATCAAACGTAACCAGGTTGCTTTTAATCTCTTGTAGTACTATAACATTACTCCTTTCTACTCTATTTACAGAAATTCCTTCAAACGAAATCCCTTGATTAATATAAATCCTCTTATTTGGTAGTTAACCCGCCCTCTAATTTAGATTACCTTTCTTGTGTTGAGATGAAGCACTCGCCCGCTAAACAATACAAATTACTCAAAGTAAAGTTCCCAACATAAGCTCGTCAATTCCTGAATATTTCAAGCAGTTCTTCCTAGCAATTTATAATAAGAAAGCCTAAAAAGTACTCCTTTTCGGGTATATATATATGAACCACTATTCGGAGAACTCTGGTCAACTTTATTAAGTGTATATAAATTTTAACAAAAACGCAAAACCCCCAACGAATTAACTTCAGTAAAAAGAGAAAGAAGCTTCTTTAGAAGATACTCGCCTAATCAATTTGATAAAGTTAGGGACTTCCGTAATAAAAAAGCCACTCCTTGTCCTTGTTTCTAATTTACAGACTCCTCCTTTTTCTTAGCATTTCAAAACTAAATTAAGGATCCTAAAGAGGTTGACAAAGCTTTCTTATATATTTTATGTTGTTCCTCTGTCATTAAAGTAATAAAAAGGGGGGGTGGTTTAACAAAAGGATAGACTTTCCTCTTTATGTTCTATATTTGTTTTTAGTATCCGGGTAAAGATAAGGAATATAGAGCACACATAATGAAGGCTTTCCTAGATCTAATTAAGGGTCATACAGGGTATAAGTGGGTGAGTAAAAGACTCTTAAGGTTGCTAGAGATAGGTGTATTCTTGTATACTTATGATAAAACCGCAGTAATTCCTCGATAAAACACAAGCTTTAGATTTACCTCCTCTTGCAGTTACGGATTGAATAAAGAAGTTACAGAGCATAGAAATCACAATCAAGTGTATTCGATAAACCCTCCCAGACCTTGAAACAAAGGCCTTAAACCGATTGAAAGCCCCGTTTCTACAAGAAAAATGTAAGCAATATTAGAACGTTTTTATAAGGGATATAAAGCGAGGGCCCTTCTAATACTAAAGCCTATACTATCTTAGCTAGAGCTCTCCTAGTATTGTCATCAGAATCACTTAGATAGAAATCTTATTCTTTTCTCCGTCTAAATTAAGATCTATTTACAAAGAAGCCGGCCCCTTTTGTGCGAGTTCTCTTGAAGGGGATCCCCAAAAATTCCTATTATGACACCCAGTCCTTTGCTTTCCTAGACTTATAATCTACTTTTAATCTATCCAGCCCTACTAGGAGATAATGCGTACCTTTTCTATACATTTTGAAAGAGGTCTACTACCCACCAAACCTCTCTAGGTAGGAGGAGCCTTTTATACTTTATATTTATAAAATCTCGTTTTGTTTATAAAGATTCCTGTATATGCCTTGTTGGATTTTCGAAGTTATACTTGAAGATATTATTAGACAAAACCTTCACAAAGCCCCATCGAAGAATTTCAAACTAACAAATATAGGGCATTCTTCAGAAGACGGAGCTCCTACTTCTTTATAAAAAGAATTAAAATAAAAGGAGTACCCCAGATCAAAAGGATAACTTCTTTGCCTTAGTTTTTTGCAGCAGGGCTCTCTAACCATCTAGAAAGAGACTTCTATTTCGATCGAGAAACCTGGAAAACGAAATATCCCGCTATCTTTAGCAAACCCTTAATGGATCCCTAATTTACCTTTAGAAACTTCGAGTTATCAAGTCCGGGCTTATTCGTATTAATCATTATTCTTCTGTAAATTTTGGATAACTACACTGAAAATAGTCCATATAGCACGTAATAAGTTTCCTATTACATACAGGGTCTCATAAATGTAATGATGAAAATCTAGATTATATAAACCTCATAATAAGAGGAGCCCGTTATAAGTTTCCTTATACCTAAAAGCAGTTATATTTCTACCTAACCAACAGTCTACCGTTAAAGCATATTTTACCCTTCTGTCTCTATAACATTTTTTTTAAGTATTTCTCTCCGTGATTTTACTATAATGAGCTCCACGTCTTTATATTTTATTACTAGCTAAATCTAAATAAGAAATTTAGAGAATCCTTATGTCAATCGAGAGTTTTATGACCAAAGTGAATAAAGATATTCCTAACGTAGAGATCATAACCTATCCAGACTAAGACTATTTTTGAAAGTATAGAAAGCTCTTATACTATCCGCGGGTGTTAACAAAAGAAAGGCCCGTATTTTCTTATATAAAAGGTTCTTCAAGAGCTAAAGAAAGGGATCCTCTGGGCAAAGGGGGGTATTACTTATTAAATAGTTTGCTTACAGAGATGGTATTCTAACCCCAAATAATTAGTAATACTTGGTACCTTGCCTATAGTTTAACAGGATTTGAACACCTTTTGGCATTCACAGACTACTATTACTATGTTACTAAACAAAACGGAGCGCTACTTACCTTTTACAGCCTCTAAGATCATTACTTTGGTTGGCTAGTCCAAATGGAAAAAGTAGTTTGACTACTGTGGATTATAGTACTACTCAACGATCGGCTACTTCTTTAGTTATTTTTCAATAATGAGAAGCCTGAAAATAGTACTTGAAGATAAACTTTGTAATTCTTGGAAAATGAGTTCTTCAGCAAATCAAGAATATGTAAACCATGTGACAACAATACCTAAGACTAGGTTCAGAGAACTTCTTGTCCTAATCCAATTGCAAAAACTTTCCTTTGACGTAGTTTCCTATTCTTGCAAGTTTATTAATTCGGAATTGGTTCGGTTTTTACAGATACAAGTAGAACTCTCTTGCTTGAAAACAAGGAATTCTTGACTAAACCTGGTCGAGCAACTATCCCTCTTTAATTTAAGTAGGGTATCGCATTAGATTATTTAACTGCTTTCTATCTTCTTTTCTTTATATTTCTCTAGAGGAGATCGTATTGATATACACTTTTTATTTCCTATGTTTTCTGTATTCTATAAATAAAACAAACCCAGCTGCTTGACTCTGCGCTGTCTACTAAATCTAGAACTAGAGCTTACGCTAGATCATCGAGTGTCCAAATTTCAGAATTAATCTTTTGTATGCCTTGTGGAGAAAGTCTAACCCTGGTATTGGAAATAGCATAAAGAAAACTTATCCTTATGCTAATCAAGTAAGACCGGGATTTCCCAGTAGATAGCGGAGACTCAGAGGACAAGCGAGAGATAGTTTACATAACAATATTCCAAAAACTTTAAAACATTAAAGCCTTTTTCTAATAAAAATGTATAAAAGGGGACTGGTTGCATTCCTACTCTATCTTTGCTTTGACTTATTACTCTCAAGAAATTACTTAGGACTAACCAGATTCTGTTATAATACCACGATACAGGTTAGACTCCAATCATACTTTATCTTTAGTTCCTTTAATATATGAGAGCAAGGAAACACAAACTCTATTCATTCACTAAGATTGCCAGTTTTTACTAGACTGTCAAGAGAGCTTGTAACTTATACCCTATGGGGAATCAGACTAGGCGTGGCCTTCATACAAAGATTTATGATATGAATATATTGCTTAACCCACAAGCCTAAGTGTTAGTATTTCGAGTAATTATGGAGACTTCCCTTCCCTCTTTGTTTTGTATTTGCGTTTTTTAAAAGTATCCTATATATATATGCTAATAAAAGGATTCAGTCACATAACATTGTATAGCATTTTGCTGTTAACAGAAGAGTTTAAGTTGTCGACATTAGCATGCACTAGACTAAGTTTTTGACTTTTTAACTCTGCCTTACAGCATAACCAAGAATTCCACAGAACACTAAAAAGGCTTGCAATCTTTAAGTGCTCCTTTTTTCCTAAGTGTTTTTATATTCTCGTTTAGGGCTTGTTAAAATTTAGTTAAATGCACGGAATTCTATATTATTGTGAAGACAAAAACTCTACCTATCAAGCGGTTGTTTTAGACCCCTCGAATACAAGAGAATATTCTAGGAAATCTTTGCTGCAAGACTTGTACTTTTGTTTATGTTAAGTTAAAAGAAGAGACTCAGATTCTTATTATACAGAGCCCTTAACGCCTGACCTATTTAGAAGACTATCCATACCTCTTTTAGTCTGTACCTTCTTCAGAAATAGAACCCTTTTTCGAAAGTCTTATAAGCTTCATACCTTTACTCTTCAGAGCTAGAACTTTCTTAGGGGATATCCCTATCTTAAAAAGTGATCAACACAATAGCTCAAGCCTAAGCTAGATTTTATACAAGTAAATATACGTTTGCTTTATTGAACCTTTACATGTCCGAACAAAGGAAAGGGGCTCCTATTTAACCAGCAAAAAAGAAAATGAAATTAAAATGCATCGTACTAACTTCTCCCCCTATTAGGTGACCACAGCTGTGTTGGAGTATTCAGACTACTTACTAACTATGTGATCATTTAAGGATTTGTATTTAAGTGATTAAAAAGCTAATTATTTAATTATAAAGTTTACCCATAACTAATAATTCGTATTCCTATCATTTTTCAACTAAAAGGGCTTCCCTCCTTAGACATGCAATTGAACACGGTTCTTTGTTCTTGACTATCAAGGGAGTTGGCTAATTCTTTGGTGTTAAAACTCTCCCTTTTCGTTATCACACAGTTGCTATTTATACAGTGTGTGTAGGGTAGTATTCTAAATAAAGAGAATGTAGCAGCTAAGTTAAGGAAAATCTTATCGAGGAGGGCTCATAGTTTAATTGGTTAAAACGTATCGCTCATAACGGTTATGTTGTAGGTTCAAGTCCTACTGAGCCTATATCTCCTCCTGTCCTAAGCGCCTAAATGTTACAAATTATTTGTACCTCCTTCTTTTCCTGCCTATTCTTGCGTCTCATCTGTCTTACTAAAAACGAGGGTTCCTTTTTAAATACAGTGTTAAATAAATAAGGACACCCTCAGATCTACTACAAAATTGCCAATAGCCTTTGATAATACTAAATAATAGTAAATTACAGAGAACATACTCCTAAAAAGGAAGAGAATATATATGGGAGAAGGGGCTTTGTGAGATGCTAATGCTCTGTAACAAACTAAACCTTGACAATAGGAATCCATTATATAGACTGAATATATTGAAAATCTAGTCTTAAAAAGACTTCTGTACTTTTATAAACTTTCCTATAATCCTAAATGAGACCAATATCCAGCGCGGATCTAGGTCAGCTCTTAATTTTCTTTATCTAGCAAACGAATACCCTTAAATCTTATCAGAGTGTCTTTTCTTGAGGGGGGTCCTCTTTTGTTGAGGTGAAGTGAAGCATTTAAAAAAGATAAGTGCAAAAAGAGTGAGTTCTTTATTAGGTTAAAAGGAGTCTTTCTTACTCATCTTATACTAGTAATTTTGGACATAAAAAAGTTTGATCGAGAACATCATCTTAAATGTTTCTTTGTTTTGTTTGTTTTGAAGTTTGTGTCTATAAAGATAAGATTTACAGGACGGATATCCAAGAAACTCATTTTCAGTAGTAAGCTAGCTACGAGAGTCTCCTTATTCTTTGATATGGGATAGAGAATTAGACGCATTTTATCCTGAGAATATGTCAGCTTTTAAAGACTTCAATTTCTTACTAAAATTAGGGGATTCCTGTCCTAAGATGTCCTTTCTAATTAGGACCTACTATAAAACTTCGTAGAACAAAATACTAGTATTCTCGGGAGTCGTTTCCGCGTAAGGTAAGGAAGTCTACTAGATTTTCAGGTTTACTTGTCGAATGTTTATAATAAGAAAAGTAGCTTTCCTTGTTGTATTTACTATACGTGTAGAACTTGAACCTACGATATTCTTGCTAAGACTGCCCTGTTCTACCAAGATTCCTTATAAATGAGTTTCTCCATCCGCAATAGAAGGAGGTAAGGGGGTCTTCACTTTGGTTAGATCCTATTTGAGTCTTTCATTTCATAGAGCTCCGGAATATAGGTAACGCTTCTAGTTTTCATAAAATTTAGAGTTAACAGGGGATATAGGTAACCTAACAAGTGAGACTAGCTTTTTAAGTAATGTATAAATCTATGTAGTATTCCCTAGATAAATATCCACTAGTAGGGAGGGGGAATCCGAGACCTTACAATATCCAATTTCTTAGGTTCTCCTAGCAAAAAGGGTAGTAGAAAGCCCCTTTTACTATTATTAAAACTTCGTTAATTCTCAGCTATTGGGGAATACAATATACTAAAGCCACAGGACTCCTCCATTTTTGACACAATCTTTTTATATAGCTAAGTTTTACTTCTCATCAAAAGTTTTCGCAGAATTCAACTGAATACTTTATAAATAGGGTGCTTTAGATCAATACTATTAAAAAAGTCAACTCTTTCTTAGGAAGACAGTTTTCTTTTATATAGTATGTTAAATAAAAGAAGACTGCGCTAGGCCTAGATAGAAAGTCCGTAGTAACTTAATTGGGATTCTCTAGACTGTGTATCAAAAGGGATTGACTTTTTTTATTATAAAACTCAGATAAAAGCACTCTACAAGGAACGTGACCGTAGGCATTCCGCTGTCGAGGTAACCAAAGGTGTAAGCTTGGTAAAGGAATAGGAGAACAGTGAAGGCTTTTTCTTCCTGAAAAGATGTAATAATTCACAAGGAAATAGAAAATAAGGGATAGGTAAAAGCCTCAGTTCAGCCAGTAGCTCTTTACTTCATCAGTAAATCACTTATATATAAAGGATTCAGATTCAGTCTTTATGACTCTAGTTATAGTAAGCATTCAGTGTATTTGGTTGGAGTATAGCAAAGTGGTAAAGCACTGCTAAATAGAGGGTACTGTCGCAAGTTCAAGCCGTATACAAGTGGGAGATCTATGGTAATTAGAAAAAGCTCACAAGCCGTAATTTACCGACAGCGTATTGTATCCTTTCTCTATACTTGTACCTATCATATAAAAGTTGATTAGGTTTAAAAACTTTGCTATTCCTTAGCGCGAACCCGGCTCAAAAGAGCTAAGTATTGTAGTTGATACTCAACCCCTAAATAACCAAAGCGGGTAGTTCTTTTTTATATAGCTTAGTTTTTTGGTTATACTGTACTATATTAATTAAGGGGTCAGATTCTTTACTGTTCTCAAGAAAATTTTAGCAAAGAAATTGTGGAGCGGGCTCTATTACTTCCTCGGCAATCCCTGGAAATTCCGTATTTTTAAGAACTTTGATCCGGCTTTTGTCAAGAAAAGTAGGCCGCACAACTATAAAAGATAGGCATAATAAGGGACTTAGTAATATCTACTAGGTAACATAAAGAGGGTAATTGATACAAAGATTAAGAGTTAAAGAAAGGAACTCTTTTAGCAGTAAGTGTTAGTATTAAAGAGTCTAAAATGATATACCTTCGCTGAAAATCCATTACTTAGTTGGCCTTAACCGGAATTACGAGATGCTGTGCTTCTACATGGATATTGGATTCTAAGCTTTTTATGGAAACAACGAATTTCATACCTTTTTTGTTGCAAAAACCCTATGTTCTACCAACTAAGCTATACATCTACACAAAGAAATAGGGAAAAATAAGAATTAATAAGCTTGCCTTCAGTAACATTCCTTTTTTAGTCTTCTAATGAAAGCTAACCCAAATACTCTATTTATTTAATAACCCTCCTTTGTTGTTGAAGTCCTGGGTTAGGCCCTACTATTTTATTCCTACTACTAGCCGTAAAAGAGAAAAAGACTTCCATTTAGATGTAAGAGCAAGAAGTCCTTAGTAATATCCCAAGAACTACTACTTAAATTGCGGTTATATGATTATTAACCGAAGGAAGAAGCTCTCTATTATACTCCTAATTGTTGTAGAAAACTTAAGCTACCCACTAAAGTAGACATCTTTCTCACTTCTGGAACTCCTGCTATATAACTACACACAGTTAGACTTAGTATGATCCAACAACCCCCCTTCTCGAAGGTTAGAGCAAAACCACCCACACCCAACGCGCAAGGGTTCAAGTCTTACATTCTCTAAAAAAAGTTAAAAGTATTTCAGAAAGTCAAAAAGAAAAGGAAGCTTGTACATTTCTGCTTCTTTTTTAAGGTAATTACCTATTCACTAGTCTTATATACACCCTACCTTGGCAACTACTTGTTATAGGACCTTTTCAGATTCAAGTTGAGCTCTATTCTTATTCCAAATTTTGCTTTATGCAGTATCCGGTCCGTTCTGTATAATTAGGTTTTCTGGGAGGAGTGCACTCTGTGTTGATAAAGTACGATTTAAAGAGCGTTTATTTCTGTAAAATAGCGTTTGTTGACTTTTCTAGAGGAAATTTTCTTATTTAAAAGTAAAGTGTATACAAGGGTATGTCTTTATCTATACTAACTAGTTTTGCTTTGTCTTCTAGTAATAGGAGTGGTAGGAACTGTGTTTTTTCATTATTATAAACAGAGAACCCTTTTTATTAGATAGTTAAAAAGTAAGCTAAGAAATATAGGAAATATTAAACCCTAATATCGTTATAGAATTTTTTGTTTCTTTATTATGGATTAGGGGGAGCCTTAAAGCAGTTTTCATGAGAGGTCCTTTTATTTCTGCTGCCTTTCTAGCTGGGGTTCTATAATACGGATTCTAAAAGGGATTTTCAGTTTATGAGGTTGTAGTCAAAAATCCTGTCAAATAAGTTCTTAACAATGAAAAATCTTTTTACTACAAGGAGGTTTTAACTATAATTAAATCCTTTAAACGCGGGTTGTTACTACATAGGGGAGTTCTACTCAAGAAAAAGAACATAGGACTAAAAAAGGGTCTTAAACAGGGAGTTAATGGAAGCTGCCCTTTACTTTAGAGAATGAACTTACCTAAGGGTTTTTCTATTCCTATTTTCCTTAGACGACCACTTTTACGTCTAATGAAGTTGAAGTCAAACTAAGAAGAACATATGCGCAGAGGGTCACAACCATATAGAAAAAAGCACAACTAGGAGACACCGGACCATCCCTCACTAGAGTTTCAAACTTTCTCTAGTATCATGCATATAACGTAACCACCCCTACTTTTTCCTAGAAACCTCTCCTCTAAGCTCTACGTATGGAATGCCGCAGGTTGAAGTCCCACCACCAAGCAACACCAATAACACTAAAGGAAATGGATATGATCAAACGGCTGGCTGGACCAACTGCACGGTATGTGTGCTACTATCTTTCAAGTTCCAAGATTAAATGGACTCTAATTTACGCTTAGGCTCTTTATTATTAATAAGGAAACTATCATGCTAGTATGACTGTGAGTAATCGATTTCCAACTTAGCGACTGATTTTAACCATTCAAAACAAAAGCAAGAAGGTTTAACAAATAGAAAAGGGACGAAGAAAACAGCAAAACAAGAGAGAAGTAATTGGGCTCTAACCCGCGCATCACGGGCAAACTAACCAGTGATTGTCTCATCGATTCAGGTTTGTATTATCACTTCCAAAGACTAAATACTAAATAACTACTCCAAGATACACGTTTATAATAGGAACATATCGGAAACTAGCCTATGCTTTATCAAATTCCTACCGTATCCTATTCATTAGTAAGTCAAAAACTCGACATTAGAAGTTTCTTTAGTTCGACTTCGTATCAGCTTATAAATCTTCCAGGATATTCCGGTATGTCCTATTAGGAGAAGGTAGTACTTAAAATCTATATCTAGATATTTCAAGAGTATTAGTAAACAAATGTTATCTATATAGATATTTAATTCCATTTCTTTTTTGTAGCTATAGCTTAGGGAAATCGCTTATGCTTTACTTTTTTAAAGCAAGTTTCGGAAAGAAAAGACTAATAAATTTTTACGGATTCTAAATAGAAATATACCTTTTATGTTATGGCAAAAAAACTTCTTAAGTGAGGGGTCTTTTTCGAAAAACAAAAATGCCTTATAAATAAAAAGCTAGATCCTTCTTTATTCCAAAGACAAAGCGGTACACAACCCTTTCTTGTGATGCGAGAATTGTTAGAACCTCTCAAGCAGCTAGACCTGACTTATAAGTAGAAACTTAGTCTTTATTATCATTATCTAGAATTGAGAACCTAAAAATAAAGAAACACAATAGCAACCCCTTCACTTTGTTCAGAGCCAAGCTACACCTTACTTTATTTACTACAACTTCTAAAAAACCCTAGGGACTTAAATTGAGCAGCGTTCTTTGAAACTGTTCTTGAATTAGCCTCCCAAAGCAGTTAGATTTATTTACCATTAATTAGATTTAGTAGACTTCCCAAACAAGTTTGCCTGTCTATGGCTAACTGGCTTCCCTGTTTAAACTTGAATTCCTAACTCAAATCCCCCAAACTTAAAGATTCAATTAATAGTAGAGCTCCACTTGAACCCGCGGCCGTTCTCTCAATTATGGGTTTAATTTGCCCGAATGTAAACTCGATTTAGTCAGTCAACAAATAGCGACTAATAGCAGAATATTTCACCTTCTCTCTAGTAGTATATAAGTTATTTCCCGAACTTCTACAATTCTTTTGTACCCTTCAGTCGGGAATAGTGGTGTAGAATCCTTATCTCTAAGTTTCCATCCTCCTATGTCAAGAACTGCATAGGACTAGAGGTATTATCCTTATAACAAATAGAACAAGTAATACTCTAAATACACTTACTAGATATCTATTTTATATAATACTGGCATATACTTATTAATTAATACAATAATAGAATACTATACTAATACAATAACTCTTGTTTACTCTCTTTCTATAAATTATGACAGGAAAAAAAAGAATACCTGGATGCTTTGGACAACCCCGTTTAATGATACAAATGTTTTTTTTTAAGTAGACTTGCGATCCTCTTAACAAAAATGAGAGAAGTACTTCGCTTTATATAAAACTTTGCAAAAGGGCCCCAATATACTCCAAGCTTCAATTTTTAGTATAACTTAGTTAGAAGGCAAAAACGTGCTTGTTTTTAGTTATAGGTACAGTCAGTCCTAAGGAGCCCTAAAGTTAGAGAATTAAAACAGAATTTTATTTAGTAAAGTCAGAGATTTCCTTTCTTTTTTTAGAAATCAATACACGCCCTGTAGTAAGTAAACCGAGACATGTAAGCAAGCAACCCCTGTATGCTAAAGAAGTTTATTAGGAAGTATAGGCTCTATCGTGATGGCATGCATACTCTTTCTTCAATTGAAAACTCACAAGTTTAAGATAAGTAGTCAAAGGGAGTTTTGCTGTCTCTTAAGCTTGTTAAATTTGTGTAAATAGAAACTATTATAACTATAAACCAAGAAAAAGGTATTATATCTGGCTTTTATTCCGTATTTACTAGGGCTGAATAACAAGTGCAACGGAAAGGATTCTGAAGTAAGCTAGAGGAGCTTAAGTATACTAAATCAGGTCGTACTCTTGTGAGCAGAATCCCCATTTATACAAGTATTTGTTACATCAAGATCCAACGTATACCCTGTGAGTGATATGCAAATTTAAGATATACTTACACTAAAATAGTGGTGAAATAATTCTTTTCAAGCGCTGCAGGAGGTTTGTTTTTGTTCAGTAAAGGGGATACTGAAAACGAGTATGGCATAAAGCCAGATAAATAGGAGTAACATTACGGGGGACCCTCTATAGACAAGTAGACAAACAATTTCTAGCTCCGGGAAGTCAAGTATATTGTATCAAAGCAGGTCACAGCTCGACCGGGCATAGCGAATATAGTGTTTACAAAAGTTATTTCCTTATCTAGATCTAATCGTATTGAGAAGCATAACTTTTATTTAGCAAACAAGCTTTAAGAGTCTCTTCTTACTTATTTTTAAAGAACCTAATTTATGCTTGTCAATTACACTGTATATAAATAACTACAGGGTATCCCTTTTGAAATTATCAAGAAAAGAGCATTCCTATAAGGGAAGGACCCTAACCCTGGATTCCCTGGGGTTTTGCTTTCGGTAACACTGAAGGTATTTAAATAGATAATATTTTTCTATTGGATGTAGATTGTTTTGCGGGTGTCTCCTTTTAGCTTACTTTAGTTACAAAACTTGAAACCTTTCCTTCAGTTCGAATATTACATATTACCTTACAGCAAACAATTTACTTTACCTTTAGAGTTCTCTTATACTTTACTTTTCTATTTAGTGTACCAGACCCAGATTACTCTAAAACAATCAAAACAGGATAGTCTTGTGTTAATCTGTTTTCCTTCGATAGTTTAAGCGGCCGGTACACTCTTAAGCCATTTGTTAATGAACCTACAGTTTTCTATTAGTTAGAAGAATATGCTCTTTAGTTTGCGCATTACTAGCTTGTTTAGGCAGCTTGAGTAAAGATAGGTAAAAGAACAGCCTGGAACTGCTAGGGGCAACTCCTACAAATAAGGGTTTACAGAACTCTAAAATAAGTAACCTTTCTAATTCCTTTGATAATATTAAAAAGACTTTCAAATAAAAACTAAGGGCAACAATTCCAGCTTCGTTAGAACAGTACCCGAGTTTATATAAATTAGTTCGTTTATCACCAGTTTTGACACTCCCAGTAGTGAGGTAGTTTTTCCTCTTTTGCGCTCTTTTTCAAACATTCTCGAGCTTTCTTAGTCGTAACAGATATTATACCTCTTATAACCTTACCCTTGCTAGTAGCTTTACAGCCCTTTCTCTTAGTTCGAACCCTGAAAACAAAAATGTAGTAATAATCCTTAAAAGGGGCTTGAACTTTTGCTAAAAGCGGACTCCTTACCCTTCTTTTAGCGGCCTTTAACTTATAAGCTTGAGTAAAAAAAAGGATACTATTATATGATTTACCTGAAAAGGAATTTTTAGCTAGAAAAGGACTTAACTAAAATCCCGCACTTATTGCTATTGCCTTACCGAACTCGAGAGTGCTAAATGGGAGGAGAAAGCAGAATCTTATTTCCTTTCTACTTTAGAATACAGAAATTCCCCCGAAAACGAGTAAGAATTTCTTAAATTCTTTTAGTGGGACGGAGGAATGGAAGAAACTACTCTCCTATAGAATCCCTTTCTTACTTATGAGTCTTAATTAGAGCTTTACCTTTATTAATAGCTATCATACTTATCCCAATACCCGGACCTATCTAAGTCATTCTAACTAGACTCTTCTTACTTAGTAGTATATAACTTATTATAGTCTTCATTCTATTAGGGTCTTATTGTGTTAATTATGTTAAGAAATAGTAGACAGTAATTAAGTATAGGAGTTTTAGGCGTATTTAGGTATATCCCTCCTTGTCTTATGGAGCTTAGTACCTGTCCTATAACCCGTTTTAATCTTCCTGAAAAACCCTTACTAATTTAACTTAAAGTTGAAAATCCTGTACTTCATTTCTGGATTCCTAAAAGATTTACCGAAAAGCCAAAAGCAACCTTTCATAGATATAGACTTTAGACCTAAAAACAAAGGTTTACTAGAACATCTGGGTTTTATAGATCCTCAGAAAAGTAACAAGAAAGACTTCTAAATCCAAATGGAATAGGAACTTCTTTTAGTTACAGGCTTGACTTCTCGACTTATATAAATAGAAACTTAAATACGAAAACAGGTTTCAACTTGGTTTCCCTTTTTACTACGTATTCTAACTGGGTATTTCAGGTTTCTTAGGCTTCTTATTAGGAACTGGATTCCCTATTAGCAGTATAGTCAGTATTATATATTCTTGTAGTTCTATTACTCTACTATTAGTTAGTAATAGATAGTAGTGTTCTTTATTAGATAGTTTGTAAGGTGCATTCTTCTTCTTCTCTATTCTTATCGCTAAAAAGGGGTAAGCAAGGTTATAGACTCCTTTGCATTTTTGACTTTACTTATCTTAATTACAAGATTCTTAGGATAACTTATACTAATTTCTAACACAGCTAAAAGGAGCAGTGTAAGGGTTTAAGGCATATCCTAAACTCGTAACTACAGAAGACAACGAAAGCCTATCTTTACTAGTGTCCACTAAAGGAAAAAGTGCCCGTTCTTTACCGCGGCTACTGCCTACTTTATAGAAGACTGAGTCCGGTGGCGAGTCGTACCTGCGTCCTTTCCTTACGTTTACTAAGTCTGTGGCAAGGAGATTAAACAGAAACTCTAGATCTAAATACAAATCCATGAATGAAGACAAGTTTTCTAAATAGATAAAGCAATGAGTTATAGCTAAAACGAATTTCTAGACACTAGAGGCGCTCTCATTCATTTCGTTAATTAACCAGTACTCTGCCTTCGACTAGTAGCAACAAGTTCTTTTTTGATAAAACCCAGTAATTCAACTCGATTGAGCACCTTGAAAAGCAGCTACAAGGACATGGTTCAAGACAATAGGACATAAGAGAATATAGGAAGACTTGAATGAAAGAATCCGTGACTTACAAGATAAATCTTGCCTTAATTACAAGTCTGACTCTTCTATGGAGGATCGTTTCCATTAGTTGGTTTAGGTTTGGCTGGTGGATCATTGCCTAATTCTGGACCTTTCCATTTGGTTGACTGTCAGTTGTTTTCTCTTTGTGGTGAGGAAGGGCAGAGCTCTGAAGGGACTGGGGAGGAAGAGGAATGTCAGTTGGTTGCTTGCTTTGTTTTTGCTCTCTCTCCTTTTCCATTCTAGCTTGAATAGACAGACCGATCATGAAAGGTTTGCTTTTTGCGTTCCTTTAATAAGTTGAACTTCTTTCTCTGACTCTGATTCTTATAAACTTAGGAATTGACTGATTAGTAAGACTTATTAGGAGTTTGATTACCCTGTTTCTAGGAGATCTTAGAATCGGTGTCACTCTTGCTCTCAAAGAAAGAAGAAAGAATTTTGAAATAAGAACAAAGGCAGGTTTGTCTTGGCTTTGAAGGAACTGAGAAGGAGGGCGTCTGGGCGGAGGTTTTCCTTATAATTATTTGATCTGAACCAGGTTTGTATTAAGGGTTGGCCTAACTAGAAGGGCGTTCCAGAGTAAGGAAGTCCACTAACAAGAAAGAAAACAAAGAACAAGAAACCAACCAGACGAATTTAAGTACTTGAATCCATCAGCCAAGCTAACGCTTCCCTTTCTTACCCAACTTCTTATTTATACTTGTTTTCTTATACCTACTACCCCTAGACCTAGCCTCTAAACTATACCACCCAGAGCTAGACTCTCATTCTACAGAGCTACACCTACACTCTTAAAAGCTAGATTCTTAGTCTTACTGTCAATCCCTTAGTAAGAAAAGGAAATCCTATCCTAATAAGTACAATAGCAACTCTTACTGGAACTTCTACTATTTAGTTAGTACTTTTACTGAAACTCCTAAGTCAGCTTAGCACTACACCCTAAAATAAAAGAAGTCATTCAATTTACTGTAACTTCTTTACTTCCTTAACTCTTAAAGCTTTACCTATACTTATTAATTCAGAATTAGCTTCATTCTTAATTACTCAAATAACTAATATAAGTCTTGAGTAATACATAACAAGGAATTTACCTTTCTAAACTAAACGAGAGCTCTTAGCTTAGTAGGAAATGCT